>SCDY01001985.1:0-33476 GCA_004143825.1 Drosophila micromelanica | reverse complement strand
TTATCTGACGCGGGTACACACGAGTATATATCCAAAATTTCAAGTCTCTAGCTTCAATAGCGGCGAAAATAATTGCGTTCATACGGACAGACGGACAGAGGGACAGCAAGACGGACGTTGCACAAAACCAATATACTATTTCACTTCGTGAACGAGTATAATAATAAAATGTAGCATTTTAATATAATAGAAATATAATACATTCTTGGAATTTTATAATAAAAAAAATTACTGTAGTTCCTGAGAATATAAAGCTACTGAATATATGCCAGGGAAATATTAAGTAAATTACATATGTCCGCATTATTATAAATATACATTTTGAAACACCCCTTTTAAACGCCGCCTGTGTGCTGTACATATGGCGCAGTCTAAGCAACATTTGTCGAGCAACAACAACATCAACAGCAACAAAAGCAACACAAACTTTCATATCATATGTGATATGTGGTGCTGAACGTCACACAGCCTGGACACGAACCCCAAACCGATGCCCAACTGCTGTCTGATGTCCGCTGTCGTCGCCTGTGTGCATGTGGTACCGCCTGTCCTCAGTAGTGTTAACCAGCTAACCACAACAACAACAGTAACAACAACAGCAACAAATATATTTAATTTTTAGGCAAACTCTCGCACGTTTCTGGCTCGCCTCTAGTTGAACTGGTTGGTTGGCCGTCTCTGCCTTTTGTCTGGCCGCGCCTCATGCAACACGTCAAAAGTTGAACGACAGCGGCAACAAAAGCTGCCAACGAACCGGCGACGCGACGTCAACTGCTGCTGCAGCCGCTTCTGTTGTTGCCACTGTTGTTGCTGCCGCGCTGTTGCAAAAACGTCTAAAAACATAAAAATTGTCGACACATTGTTGAAATGCCAGGAAATTATATGGCAGCAAGGGGTCAGCCATACAGGTTCGTTCCTCCATACTCAAACACACGGCAGCTGCCAGTAATTAAAATGACTAAAACACAGCAGCAACAATAACAACAAGGCCGGGCCTAATGAGTTTATTAATTAAAAATCACTCATATATGTGTGTGGTCGTCGTCAGGACACGCTCCGCTCTCAACGCTCACTAATTGCAGTCAGTCGGGGGCAAGAAATTTGCTACAGAATATATATTCTAAACACGACACCCACAACAAAGGAAACACAAACAAAAATGAGCACAAAAAAACACCCAAAATAAAAAAATTTATTTTAACTTGTTCAATTTTGAAATACCTATTATCAAATTGATTTTATTGGCTATTATGTCTATTAGTCTTATAAATCGTAACAAATCAATGGCCATAATAGGAATTTAATAAAGAGAACTTTTAAAAGGCTACTTCGCAATAGGAGATCTTTCCGCCCTATAACAAGCTAATTCTGAGATACATTATCCGCAGTAATAGATAGCTAAAATATTTTATTTTTATTATACCCTTAGTTTTTCTTTATTTGTATATAGGGTATCACAGGGAGGACAGCAATTGGGTGCCACACGTGTTGAGGCCTTTAGGAACAACAACAACAACAACAACAACAACAAAGAAAACGTAAAATAAAAGGGGAGTGAATCGCTTGTCAACTCCTCGCCGAGCGATTCGCAATGACAGGCAGCAAAGCTGCTAATGACTTTTAAAATACAATTTTTATAACGTGCCGGTCGTCTAGGAATACTCGCTTCGACTCTATTGTTGTGCGGGGCTTTATTTGTACAGACTGCACACACACACTCACACACACAGAAAAACCATTCGCACACTTGGCGACAATTTGCAACATGTGCGTCGTTGCGAGAACTAGAAACACCAAAGCGTTGCCACTCAAGTGCGCCTGGTCTTTAGTTTTGGCCCTCCTGTTCTGGTTGTGTACTCGCCGTTGAGTGGCCTTCAAATTGGCATCGTTTAAATGGCTCCCCGTTGCTTTGGTTAGTTGGGTCTGCGAGTAGCGAAAGCTGTTGGCCGTCTGGTCAAAGCAATTAGTTACGCATACGCCGCGTTAACCCGCTTCACAATAGCAACAGCAAGGGCAACGGCAACGAATTCGGACCAAAAGGAGCCCAAACAAATTAACTAAATGACAGAACTTTTGAACAAACTAAATGTTCCAAATGCCCTTAATTGCACGTGCCAATTGACCATTGTCATCAAGAGCTAGTGGGTTTTTACAGCTGGGAAAATTCAAAACTTTTGACAGGTGCTGTTTGGCGAACGTAGCTTTTTCGGAGTTAAACATAAATATTAAATAAGTTTTATATAACCATGACAGATTTAAAAATACCATTCTATTGGAGAATCAGTCATCATGTTTTGAATGGCTTAAGAATACCTTTGTTTTATCTACACTATTTTCTAATCCAATGTAAAAAATCTATGTTCACATTGGATTAACATCAGTAGTCTATACTATTTTATGGGAAAGTACAAAATACCCTGCCATAGAATTAATCCCTAAGAAATTATTCCCACATACCTGAAATATACAGTTCAATATTTTGGCCTTCAACTGTGTATTTATGATTATTTTACAAATGTATAATTTTCGTCATTTGCTTGGCAATTATCAAAGCCAAATTCAGTTGGCTCTCCCTTTCCCCGGCACATCCACAAACAACAAGGCCATGCCACAAATTTTAATTGCAACTCATCAAAGCTGAGCTCTTAGTAGTCGGTACTCGGTACTCAGTATTCGGTACTCGGTACTTGGTACTCAGTGAAGAGCACTCGAAAGAACTTTTTGGCTACCACAAAACTGAGACCTTTAATTCGCTGCTGTGTGGCGTTGTTTAGTTGGGTGGTTTGGGTGCTCCTCCTAACTTAATTTTTTATGCATGCACTGAATTTGAATGGCTTTGACAGCAAAGTACACAAGTGCCCGTCTCGCTGTTTTCGGGAGGGAGGGGGAACGCTTGCTGCTGTTTTTTGCGTGTTTTTTCTATTCACTTTTACCTACTTACATTTGCCATTGCGCTTGGAGAAATGTTTTGTAACTTTTAATAAAATAAACTTATTTGCACAATATAAATACATACATAAAACATGCGCCGTCTCCGTTGCGTCCTCGTCGTCGTCCTGACGAGCTCTTTGATATTTCAATTTTTCAATTTTTGTTTCACGTTTCGCACAAAACTTATGCTAATTAAATTCTTCAAGTTGCTTGGCATTTTTCGCTTTGCACTCTAGCACCCAGCCACCCAGCCACCCAACCACTCAACCACCCTTTTGTGTTCCCTTTTTATTCAACCACAGCAAACCATCAAGTGGTTGCCATCGTCATCTCGCTTTCAGTTACTCTGGCAGTGCGTGTTTGTCCCCGTTAGCGGGTCGCGTTTATAGTTGCGGTCAGTGTGGCCAAAGTGATTCATTAACGTGTTCGTTCATGTTAATATCCTTGCTAAATGTCAGTTTTTTGGTCAGCCACAAAGAGATATGAATGGCCGGCAACACGCCTTTTGCTTTGTTTGACTAATGTGAAAGTGAAAAGTTTTCAGTTTCGAGTCCAAAGGGCACAACAAAACCACACCTCGCATACTTTATTTATGGCACACACACACCCACACCGAAGGTTGTGTGTGCACACTTTTGTAATGACATTGAAAAATGAAAAGTGAAAGTGCGAGAAATGAAAAAACAAGAACTTAATATAATTTATTCAAATGCTCTTATGTGATTGACATTGGCAGATAATATGATTAAGGTAGCAGACTGAAAAGTTACGGCCAAAGGACATTGGCTTTTGAATATCCTTGAAGTAGTAACGAGTGCCGCTTATAATAAAAGAAACAAAAATAAAGAACAGAGAAATCCGAAATTTTGTATTATTTAAATTTATATTTTAAATGTAGTTTCCAATTTAATTGTAGTTTTACTTAAATTTTGTGGGACTTAAAGTCTTTCCGAATACCTTTTGCATAATCTCTTCATTAAATCGGAGCGTAGAAAGATGCCCCCAAAAACATCTAATAAAAGTTTGAGAAACTCAATTTAACTCAACAGCTTTAGATATCGATCTAAAGCAGTAACTACTTCAAGTCTAAGTCCCGTAAATACACTGAAAAAGCTCCCTGACAGCAAATTAACTTTTACACATGTAAAGTCTACGCGAAGCGAATTAGAAGTGGATAAAGCTTCCAGATACGCTGCTAAAATTACGCCTTAATACTAACACAGCATACAAAAGCAATAAAAAGTATGATATATATTTTTAAAAATCCCGCTATTAAGTCTGTCTCTTACACCGATTTACCCTACTTTAATATAATTATTATATCTGATCGCTACACAGTATCATACTTAACTCAACAAAAACCAATTAATTCATTCGATTTTAATTGTTAACAGAAAGCCAAGAGCAATTGATGGGCTAAAAATATATGAAACCGCTACTAAATAAATTATATGCCAGCTACGATTAAAGATGTTAAGGGTACAACAACAAAAAAAATGCAACACAACTCAACAAAAAGGTAACTAAAACGAAAACTGAAAAGCCATTAAGCATAACAATTTCCGGAGGGGGGAAAATAAAAATACGGGCAACTGGGTGCTGGCAAGGGCTAACTGGTTACAGGTAACTGCTTACTGGTAACTGGAGAGGTGTGCAACAAGCGAAGCTGCACTTAAGACGTTTAACAAAAGGTAAAGTCAGATCAAAAGAGAGAAATGCCCAGGCAGACCAGCTAAAGGCAAGTCAGTGGTTGTGTGTGTGTGTGTGTGTATGTGTGAACATCCTGAACGTATCCTGAGCACTGCCAATAAACAATAAAAGCTGAGCACCTCTTCTCGAGTCCTCAACGTTAGTATTGTGTAAGCTTTAAACACATAATAACTTAATGAATAACTTATGTAACCCATAATGCCTGGCAAATTACGTGAACCCAAACAGGTGCGATGCGGTGCCTGTGCGGCCGGACGGGCAGGGTACGTCAATTATTTAACTAGACAACTGTGGCATATTAGGTAATATGAGCGGTGTGCATAATTCATAGTTGACTAATAAGGCGGCATTTAAATCTCCAACAAACACTCCCCTTTGCATGTTGCGCCCAAAAGCACGCGGCACATTTCCAAATTTATTTTCAAGTTTTGTTCGTTTTTTTTTTTCGGCCTCTTTTTGAGTTTGTTATTTTTTTTCTTTGCACGGCTGGTGCTTTGTTTGAGTGCCACTTTAAAAGTTGAGTGGCACGCCCAGCAATTGCCTCCTCATTTTTTACTTTTCGAATTTTTGTACTTTTGCTCCTTTTGCCGCTTGCCAGCGTGTCTGTGGTTTGGCTACGACTTTTGGCCATACCAGGCCTTCTTTTTTATCCACTTGCAGAGGGTATAAATACTATGTCGAATAATATCTGAAGGTGATATTTGTGGGTACAAAGTGAGAATAAATTTTTAAAGACACCTTTTTTTTGTAATAAGCATGCTGCAATCATTTCATATAATTATAACTCTTTTTGGTTCAAAGAAACTTTTCACATTTCATAAAAGAATTTATGGATAGAAATCTACCTAAAAATTTAAGAATATTTATTTCTTTAATACACTCAGGCTCAAACCAAAAGAGTATACAAGTTTTCGGCAACCGCAAATCAGCTGTTCCTTTTTTTTTTCATGTAATAAAGCAAAGTTCAGCGGCCATTATCAGCGAGCACAATCGAGCCAGACAAACCGGACGTATAGACAGCTCTAGACACATAGACACACACACAAACACACACACACACACACATTCAAACACACAGTCGCTTGCGTACACATAAACAGACAATTGCAATGGCAGAAGCGCCAAAAAGTATGCTTTTACTTTTGCAGACTGTGAATGGCTTTCGTTGCTGTTGTTATTGTTGTTGTTGCTGTTTTTGTTATTGTTGGCTTTGGCTTCTGTTTTGGCAGCCGTTTTTCGTGTTTGGGCGCCGTTTTCTCTTTGCTGCTTATGTTATTGTTGTACTTTGTTGTTTGGCAGCTTATGAAATATTCAATTGAATTTAATGTACACGACCGACTGACTGACTAAGCTGGGTTCACAGCAAAGTGCAAGGAGTTCAAAACAATGATGACTGGCGTCTGTTTGTCATTCCAGCTCTTTTGAACTGGTTCCGTTGCTATAATCAATTGGCACAGGTATGCTAAGCTTATTTTCTTGTTCTTAAGATATATTTAAACCCATTTTATATATGGCTTTATACTCCTGGGATAATGCATATTTTATCTGCTTTATCTATATTGATAATTGTCCATTCGTATTATTGAATCATCCTGCAATCCCTTTTACACACAGAAGGCAATATTAGCATATGTCTTTGCCAAAGTCTCGAGTTACAAAAAGGCAGTCTGGAACTTTTTTTTAATCATAACATAATGGCACAGCATTACAGTTAATGGATTGCAAGTGTTGCCAGGCTGTGTTCGCTGCCTGCCTTTATCTGCTTTTTTAGCTTGCAAAACGGCAAAAGTCGGCTTCGTCCGTTTCGACCCGACCCGCCCGCGCCCCCTTCCGTGTGCTGGCGCGTCCCATATGAGCAGCTGGCTCCCGAAGCACATTGCTTAATGGCGCTAGTTGCCTTTTAAGTGTAATTGCCGTGTCCCAAGTGTTTGTAATGTGTACAAATTTCTACAATTTTTCCTGCCAGCCAAGAACGAGAAACAGTGGCAGACTTGAGCACCTAGACCATACCACACAAAGCCAAGTCTTAGCCCAAACCAGGCCGGACCATTCGTGGCCGTCTGCGCTTTTAAAATTATTACTATATTTGTAAATATGGCTGCCCCTTAAAGCTTAAAGTCCGCCCAAAAATGTATACTTTAGTTTTACTCACTGGCAATGTGCTCGTTGTGAAAGGCCAGCATGTTGGTTCAAAGGGATTTTTAACAGCTTTTCCCAATACGAATTGTATTTGCTTATTTGTTTGTTTGTTTTAATGTCGTTTTTATGGGGTTTACGTCGCTCTCGAGCAGCTGCTACATCCGCTGGCCACTGGCTGCCGTCTGCTGTCCTTTGTTGTTGTTGTTATTGCTACCGCTCCGATGACAGCCAGAATCGCGAGTTTTGCGGCTGTGGCGAATTTCACACTTTGATTCTCGATATAATCGCACTCGTATTTAAAGCTCCAACAATTTGTTGCCCCAAACGCCTGTAAAGAGAATAAAATGTTCAGCGTATTATTATTTATATTTAATGCAACGTAAAGATCAGTGCAATCGCTATCAGTAATAAATGTATTTTATCTTTTTTCCTCCGACAGAAAAAGTATTTTTTCCCCATTTCTTATGTTGTAAATCTGATTGTCCAGAAAAAAAACTTCTATTTGCGTTATAAAAAGTTTATAAAAATGTACAGATTTAAAAATTAATTTTTATTTATTCTTATAAAGTAAAATTTTTAATGTTTAAACAGTAATGTGCATCTACATTTTCTTAAATTTATAAAACAAAAAATTATAATTCTGCCACCACTATTTCCGTTGTTATTCGACTTGCAGCGCCTATGGTCCTTACTCTCAATCTATATCTTGTTTACCAAGTGCACAAAGTCCACTAGGCCACAGATTTATTGTCGTGCCTTAACCCGCCATATATATATATATATAAATGTTATGCCTCCAACACAAATTGCACTGCCTTCAATGGAATATGATTTACAGTCCAAAAGAGATGCTTCGCTTGCAAAAAGTTAAGACCATGGCCATTATTTAGCGAGTAACTTTAACTAAAAAACACTCGTAAAATAGTAAACAATACACAAATAAATGTATATATGTATGTTGCTTTGTGCATGGCATTTTGCCGCTTGCCTGTGCTGGTCCCAGTTTGGGTCTTTATACCTAGCGGCAGGCGGCTCAGCGAAGCGCACACACACCAAACGGAAGCACATGCTGCGGAAGTGAATTTCTTCGCTTCCGTTTTAGCGCCATTGCAGCAACGGCGGCGCATAGTTAAGCGCAGGCGTGCCACAATCAAAACTAAATGTCAAAAATACAATATAACTGTTGCAAAAGTAAGCATCAAAAACAAAAAATACGTTTGACAGCCATCGAAACAATCGGGCACCCAGTCAGCCAGCCAAGTCAGTTAGTTGCTCAGTTAGTCAACCAGTCAATGTCGTCAGCTGACATGTCGATTTGAAATGGCTAACAAAACAGTCAAAAACTTTTCAATGCACGTATAAATATAAATTGATTATTTCGTTAAATTGGTTCACATGATTGATTGTGGACTCAAGAAGGGAAAAATGTTTTGTTTAATGCCACGAAACAAAAACAGCGAAAGCTTCTAATTTTATCACACTAGTTAAATTGATTAAATCAGACAGTATATATATTCCAACATTTATTGTTGAAACTTCCAAGTTGGTTACAAAGTTGCCAGACCCACTGTAAGTCTATAAACAACATAAAAATGCGATAAAAATACTTTGGCATTACACAAATAAGCAACACACTCGACAGAGTCGAATTGGAAGTCAGGGTCTTGTTATCGTTGTCGTTGCAATCGAACAAGTCAACAGCAACAACTATAAGTGTGTGTGTGTCCGTGTGTGTTGGGCTCACTGAGTATGTCTGACTGCGCGACTGTGTAGCACTTCCGCTTCCGCAACGGAAGCTAATGAACGTAGCCGAGCAGCAGCGACGCGAACAAAATGGCAGTGACTCTAAGAAAATGCCAGCAAATGTTAAATTAATAATAGAGTAGCAGCCGCCGCACCGAGCGGAAAAACTTCAACGTACCCAAGCCTCACCGAAAAAGGTTGCAAATATCCGCTCACTTCACGTCTCAGCGACAACGACAACGGCAATGACAACGAACTTGGCATTTATGCGACTTTAATTTAAATAACTTTGGTCGGCTCCAGAGCGTGCACTAATACAATTTCAGAGACTAAGGAAGATACTGATAGCATGTTGCAAGGTTTGCTTGCCACACGCTCTTCATAACCAAAGTATGCCAACAATTTTCGCTGGCACGATCTATGCTACCCAGAAACCGCGCCGAATAACCGCAAGGGTGCAAAAGGTTCCTTTAGGCACCATCTATGAGAAATTGTCAGAAAGTCCTCGTATTGCCGCGAACGTTACTTTAAGTTGCGAGCCCCAGAATTGTGCGGTGACTGGCACAAATTCAAGTTGAGAAATGAAATTTGTAACGCTTTCGCTTTTCAATTATAATTTAGCTTGACGAGTTTTTTGATTGCTTTCGTGTATGCTTGAGCGCAATTTGTAGTTATCTGTCCGGCCTCGTCTTCGACTGACCCCAATTGGAATACAGCCAAACAAGTTTCTTTACTTTGCGGCTTTTGGCTTAATTAGCAAATTGACAGCATGACGTTGAGTGAAATCCATTTACGAGCCGCCACTGTGTTGCCTGATAGACTACACAATGGCCACGTCTTGAACTATGGCCTAAAGTAGCTATCGAAATACACATCAAGGTGTTGTGCACATTTTAAAAACTGTCAATCTGCAATTAATAGTTTTTTCAGACTTAGTAACAAATTTGATACCTATCGACCTGAAAATCAGCACAAAAATGTCGATCAAATGCAAAAAAAATATCTTTATCGATTTTATGTTTAAAATTATTGGGAAAACAACCGAATGTGATGAAAATGTTGTAAGATAATTTTTAAGTATAATGCCAACGATCTTTACATCTGACTTATAAAATACCCAATACTAATCAAAAACATTAACCTTTTCATAAGTTAACAGATATAATTTATATTTAAGCGTAACAGAGTAATTTGTAGTCTATGCCTCTTATTAGACAACTGAACCATTTCTCGAAGTTAATTAGTCTCAGCAAGAAAATCTCAGTGTTATCACCTTGTAATTTCCATGCCTGTTAGACTTGTTATAGCTTGCCTGCCTGCGGCAAAGGAGCTTTAATGAAACACATTTTCCGAGGGCATTGAAACTTTAATGAGCCTAAAAACTCATTCTATGAAAGTATCGATTTTGCTTTTTGCTAATTTTCAGCTCGTTAGTTGTTGTTGCTGTTGCTGTTGTTGTTTTGTCTCAGTCTTTGCTACAGTTGCCACATTTTGCTGTTGTTATTGATACACACACACAAACACACAACACCCGCACACAAAGCCAGGTAGACGGCATTGGCTGCATAGACACGTGCGCTGTGGGGTCAGACGAACGTTAAGTTTTTGTGTTTTAGCCATACCTTTGGCCATACCCGCCGCAGCCAACCACCCACTTTCCCCTCCGTTAGGCATGTGGGCTTTTTCAGCTACAACTTTCTGACCATTCAGGGCAAATAGTCAGCACATTGTAACAAAAACAAAGAGGCCTCCGTACGTTCCTAGCTGACTGACTTGCTGAGTTTTCTTATTTCTTCCCATCATCAGCGTCGACTGCTTTTTTTTGGCTTTTTCTTTGTGCTATGTAGATACAGACGTCAGTCGTAGTCAGTTTTAGTTTTGCATTTGCAAGTCTGCCACCGGGTTACCCAAACCCGATTCCGAATTTGAACTCCAAGCCGGTTTTATAGACCAACACACAGTGTGGATGTATATGGGTGTGTGTGTATGTGCCTGTTTGGAGTTAAAAGATTTTAAACCCTTAATGATGATCATGATGATGATGCTGTTAAAGGTATCGTGTGGTGGCGTCAACAAAGCGCTTTGTTCTTGTTTTTCCTGCTGGCTTGTGCTTATTGGCTAACTGCTGTTGACTTATATTACATGAAGTTTTCATTGCTGTTGCCATTATAGCCTTAGCAAAAGCCAGAGATAATGCATTGTTTGGGCTTGTTGTCTAGCCTCGATGAGCGGCTGCACCTCCGACCAGCTAACAGCCTCCTTTTGCTGGGCAAACATAATGGAATTTTCATGTAAACAATTTGCATGTTTTCAGCTTCCACACATACATCGATCCACTCTGTATATGTATACAAATATATAGATATAGGACCGAAAGCTGTAAACTGGCTGGATAACTGTTTGTGGGGTTCTGTCTTTCTACTTCATCAATTAACACATCAATTTTTGGTCATTTGTTTGTTTTTCTATCGGTATTGGTATTTAATAAAGATGCCTTAGCATTTCTCCATTATTAAAAGCTCAGAAAGTGTGAAGATAAAATTCGGTAAAATTAAGCTGAAAAACATAGAAATTGAGTTATTTAAATATCTGATCATCCTTTTTCCCTTTGTTGACTTAAAAATATTTGAAATTGTTTTTACCACGCATTTAATTTAAAGGACAGGCAGAAATTATTGAGATAGATAACTTTAAGAAAGGAAACTATCACAATTGAAGTATATCGATAGAGACATGTTAGACAAACTAACTTTTTATTTTAGCACATCGGCATTTTTTGATTGACCACTAGAAGCGCCACAAAAGCTAAGTGTTTCAAGCAGGCACTTAACTCACATTACGCATACGCCGCATATGCAACGCCAGCAACTAATTGCCGACTGCTTTTGTGGGGCAAAATGCTTTCTCATTAATATTATACGAAATGGGCACGCGGTAGTGAGTAGAGTAGCAGGTACTATGAATGTTTACCGGAAAATACAAAAAACGAATTTAATTAAAATTTATGTATGCTAACACACTCAAAAACACAGACAGACACACACACACACACGCACACACACACACACGCACATCCACACAGAAAGGGAACAACAAACATAAGCAAGGCAATTCGGCGGCTTTCATTAGGAATACGAGTGAAAACTGTTGGGCAACTGGGCGACTCTACGAAATTTTTAATTACTCGTCGCTCAACTTTCAAAAACTGAAGCAGGGCGAGCTCATTTTGAAAATTTTCATAATTACTCGACGCTCAACGACGCTGGCAAGTCAGTCAGCGTTGATTCAGTCTATGGACGGAAGCTAAAGCTGGACCCAGTCCCAGACCAGCATACAGACCCGTTCATGGAGCAGGACCCGGACCTGAACTCGGTCGATGTTGGCTCAAGTGCACTCACATGCGCAGCGACCAAAACTAAATGAACTTATACACACACACACACACACCCACAACCTCTCACACACATAAATACACCTAACTGCGGGTGTGTGGCTTCGCTTGAGCACCTGTGCATGCTTTGCATTGGGGCTTCCGACCCCGCCCTGCTCTGGGCGCCTTCCCTCTCGGCCAAAAAATCTCAGTGTGGAGACGCTAGATGAGAGCTGCGCGCACTTGAAACTAAAGGCTAAGTAGGTGCATTCATATAAACATCGCCCGTGCACGGCTCTATCTATATCTGTGTGTCGAGTTCTGTTTGTGTGTTGGTATTTGTATATGCGCCCGTGCATATGCTGCAAAAGTTCTGTGGCTCCAACGGCAATGACGGTCGCTGGGTGTTAAGTTTTGCGGGCGTACCCAGCGCTGAGTGGATTGCCTGTCATGTAATTAAATTTATTTCATTATATTATTATGAAATACGGAATGGTTTTCAAACCTCACTTTGCTAATGTACCGCTGCATGCGACGGCATCCAAATGAAAAGGAAAACACTAAGAGGCTGCTCCGAATTACATTACTGAAGGCAATATAATTGGAGCTATATAAATACCAGTTTAAAATAATAATAATAAATTATAATTTAATAATGTTCATAGACTTAAATAATGACACAAAAAATATAATCTACTTTTAAGTATAATTCAATTTTTCATATGACCTGAGTCATTTTTAAAGCGGCCGCTGTTTGTAACTTCTTGATACACACACTTAACACACGTTCAACACACACTTCAATTGCTGTGCAAATATTCTTCGCGCATGCCACAAAACAACGGCCAAGTAACAGACTGTGTGTGTGTGTGGGTGCGCGAAGGCAACTCGAGCGTGAATGTCTCGTCCTTAAGCACACATCAATTCCAAAACAATAATTGAAAATTGCAACAATTGGATATTTTCGTTCGCTTTTCTGCACCACGTACCGTGCGAAATGAAAGTGCAGCAACAGAACGAAGGCGAATGGGCAAAATGTTAAAAATACTCGTAAGAAAACGCCAAGGAACTATTTGCAGCTATTGTTACTCTGACTGTTGTTCTTGTTGTTGTTGTTGTTGTTGTTGTTGTTATTGCTTGTCTCCCTGTTGCCTTGGCAGCACCACGAAATAAAGTTGTGCATTTTATTATTGTGCGCGCGGTTTCGATTGAACTTGCAGCATAACATGCAGCTTCAACTTTAAACTTTAATGTGAGCGGCAGAAAATGATAAAACTCAGCTGTCTCTCTCTTTTCTCCCCCCTTCGCATCACACAAAATATATTTTTAAATATTTTAACATTTTTGTGACACGCAAAGTTGACTGGCGCTGCGCTTAAATAAATAATGTTGGCCAACATGGCAAACATGTCCAACACATAGAAAATAAAATAACAAATACATGGCTTTATAGATTTATTATTTATAATACGATAAAAACAAAGGCAAATAACAATAAAATACAATTTGCGTTTATTTTATATTAAATACTTTTCTTTTTCTCTCTTTTTTAAAGCATTTCAAAGTTGTTGGCTTATTTATTAACAATTAAGTTTTTCTGCAGCATAATTATTATATATTAATATATATACAAATATTCACACATAAAGGTGATATTTGAGAGAGAGTGAAAAAAAAGAAAAGAGTGCAATAGAGCAACTTCCGCTGGATCACGTGATATCTCTTAGTCAGGCATTTTCGACTACTGCAATTTCACCTGTTTTATTTAGTTTTATCTCCGCATTCATTTATGCTCATCAATTTTTAATGTGATATGTCGGCTGACAAGCACAACGACAGGTGACTGACTCTTTTATACGTTGCTTTTGTTTTGTTTTATTTGTTGTCTGTTGTTGCCGCCGCCGCCGCAGCCGACGTTGTGTTAATAAAATATTCAAAATTTAATTTTCATCGCGTTGCATTTGACACATTTCAATAAAAACAATTACTATAACAATTAAGTTGAAAAGTCGCCACAGTGGTTGTCATTTTATTTGCTGTTACTGGACAGTAACAAAGGCTGCAAAAAAGTGCTATACCTTACCCCTCTAACTAACCCTTCTACAAACACACACACACACACTCACAACACACACACACACACACACACACACACACACACACACACACACACACACACACACACACACACACACACACACAAACACACACACACTCACACACACATTTATCGCTTTGAAAACAGTATGCAAACATTTATGCAATTTTAATTACAAATGCATTGTTGCATTTTAATGAGGATCGCCAAATGTCAACAGAACTGGCCAATAAAATAACAAAAGCAACAACAAATTTAGACATTGGTTGAATAGCTGCTTTAATTATCATGTAATCAAGTGTAAAATGCTGTCATAATATACTTAGTACTTATAGTACTAAGTATAGTACTTATAGTACTTAGTACTTAGTACTTAAAAAAAAAACACGCACACACAAACAAACTTTTCATTTACAAAAGCTAATGGAGATGGCAGACATAAAACCTAACATTCCCAAATTAAGTTCTATATTTTGTTTTCACACTTTGGCTTATTTCTTACACAAGTACGTTAGCACAAATAAGTATAACATAATAACAAAAATTCATATTTCAACATAAGCATTAAAAGTTTTTTTTTTAACATTGCTCTGTGCAAACATGTTAAGTTAATATTTGAAGTTTACAATTATTTTCAACTTACTTTGCAACCAAAAACTTTTTAAAGTGCCCATTTAAAGCAAGAGTATCCATACACCACATTCAGCAGGCGACAACTGCAATAATATAGCACTAGTTGACCCCACAAATAAGCCCAGACAGCGTTCTACAAGCAGCTTCCAGGGCCAGAGGGCCATTCATTGTGTTGCCATTCAAGTCGATGGCGGAAATGAAAATTGAATTTTATGCAAACACAAAAGCCAATTGAAGTCAATTATTGTTTATGTAACTAATTTTATTTAAATATAAGTCAATTCGTATCCAGCAATGGGAAACGACACGAAACGGAAAAAGAGAGAGAGTAAATGGAATAAAAAAACACGAAGCAGAAAAAAAGGACGAATATTTGTTGCTTTAGCCGACCTATTTTAACGATAGGATACAATTTAAATCCAATTTCTTTAGGCAGACAAAGGGACAAAACTTTATATATATATATATATACGTTGCTCAGAATTGCTTTAAAATATTACAATACCCTACCTGTGTAAGGGTTTCTATAAACGTCAAAATTGTCAAAATTTTTCTCAATTTTGGCATGATTTTTGACAAAAAATTTGACCCCCTCAGAATCATGTTAAATGTTCTTTTTTATACTATTTGTATACAGCAAAATCGATTAAAAAGGTAAAACTGCAATTTTAAATTTTGGAAACAAATTTTTTGTTTGAAAATGAGTAAGGTGGGGTACATGCTTTTTTCCAAAAAAAAATCAAAATATTTTTTTTTCAAAAATGCATAAAATTTAAATGTAGAATAAATCTAAATGGAAAACCCGGACTAGAACGCCATCAAACATGCAAATCAGTTAAGTTTTGACAAGTTTATGGGTATTTAAAATATGATACCTATGGGTCCAAATTTACCTTTACATGTCCAAATTTATTCTCGTGATTCGCGGGGGCGGGATGAGCAAGAAAAATAACGACTGGTGGAGCTACCCAGAGAGTACCAAATTTAGGCACAGCACAGATAAACTGGCAAGGAATTGATTGCAGACGAAGGCTGTGCATTGCTGTAGCTGCAGACTGCTATAGCCTTTTTCTGGAGCTTATATAGACAATGAATGAATATGCATAAATATTTGCCAAATGTCTCCCGAATGTCGCTAACTAACTACTCGTAATTGTCGTCGGATGCTCAACGCTAACTGACCCATTTTAGAAGCTGGCAAATTTAAAAGCTTGATTCCCACGCTTTTTGGCAGAATGCCAAAATAAGAAAAATAAAAAAAAATAACACGAACAAGCCAAATGTCCTTGGAGCTAGTGAAAATTGTTAGACCATCCATCAGCTGTTTGTTTTGTTGAGCGCAGCGTTACCAGCTTTTTGCCGTTCTGCTTGTGCCATCTTTTTTGCCGCTTTCTGATTTTTTTTTCCAGCCAGAGACAGCGACAAAGTGCAGCCCGTAGCTGAGCGGTATTTTCAGGGTGTGCGTGTGTTAGTTATTTTGATTGATTGCATTGTTTCGTGTAACAAATTTATTTGTGCCACGCCCATCAAGCACTTAAAGGCAAGAGGCGCAACCACTACAACAACGACAACCACAACAAAAATTGGATAGCTACATCATTGTCAGCGGCAGGAAATTGTCAAAGGCCGCCCGCCACATGTACGTAAAGTTTAAAGTCAGGCGTCGGGACAATATAATCATCACCATCATCATCATCAGGATACTATTTGGATGTCATGCTTAACCAAAGGCGACTGGCAGCTTCATCTTTAGCACAATCTGAATGACGTTTTGTTCTGCTTCTTCTTTTAGCGAGCATCATTAGTGAAAATGATTTCTTATTCAAGGCTCGCCTTTGCTCTGCTTTTGCTTCAGCATTTTCTCTTTCTTTAGCTGCTGGCTGAGTTTTCTTTTCTGGTTTCATCGCGCTGCTCTCATGCTTCATCGATTTTTTATGCTTTGCTGGTTGAGTTGATGGAAATTCTGCCTCAGTTTTTTTTTTCCTTCTTATTTTTAGTAGCCTGCACTTGAACAACAACCGCCGCATTCACAGTCGCAGTCACAGCCTCAGTTGACTTTAGTCGTGATAATGCTGTATTTGTTTTCTACCCCCAAAAGTTTAACTCTGCATTGGCATTTGCTTTGTTATGTTTAATATTGATTGCAATATCTCCAGTCGTTTGCCATCTTTGTTTGCTGTATCGAAATATCTGGCAGCACACATGGTTTCATATCCTGATGCAAGCAAAGCAAAGCAGAGCAAGCAAAAATCTAAGTCAAATTTGGCTAACAATGAAAGTTTGGGAAAAAGACTGGCTGGCTTTCGATCAAAATGTATAATTAACAGAAACAATATCAAACAAAAGAAAATTGTAAACAATAAAAACTAAACCCGTTTGAAACAGAATTTTATGCTCGAAGCCAGCTATTTATACGTATACTTATTTATACTTCTAATTATATGTTTGGAGTCACGAAGCCAAATATTCAAAATAAGCTAATATCAAACAGGAACAACTAAGAAGTTCTGCAAAATTAAGTTAAAAACAATATCTTTTTACTTTATTTATGTAGATCAGTTTATTTAAAAATGGGTCACCATAAGCTCCACAGTAAAAAACAGATTTGCACACTCAAATTTATAACCAAAGTAGCTGCTTTATCGTTCCCATTGAAACGTCTAAACCATTGCGTTTCATTGCTGTCCAGTTGGTTTTCCTTTATATAGAAAAATATTATAAAGGGAGTTTTTATACCGATCCGATGGGTGTAACTCATAATGAAACCACAACTTTCCATCTCCGATTCATTTAATTGGAAACTCTTTTCTTTATTCACTAAATTGACAGTCAGTTCAGTGAAGCTGTCTGTATTTTGGCGACCGCTGCGAATCTTTATTTCAGTGGATTCAGCATATTGATGATACTTCAGGTACTTTATGAACGACGTCATCTGCGGCATGTAGCCCCAAATGAAGGTTTCTTCGTGTTTGAAATTTCTTTTATCAAGCAACAAGGTTTTCTTGTGTGAACTAATCAAGTTAAATGGTTGACGCAAATGATTCATGCGCAGCCGGCCCGCATTTATTTTGTATCTGCTGTCTTTCAGCTTTTGCTCCTTGACAGGCAGCGAGGACTTGACACCAATGTGCTGAAATTGGGACTGGAGGGCGCGTACAAAGAGCTTGTTATAGTCGCGATGGCAGTCTGGCATATGAAAGCTGTCCCAGCGGCAGCATCTCAGCTTCACATATGACTGCAGCAACCAATCGATGGGCTGATCATTGTAGAAGATTTTCGCATAACTCAAAAACGGCTTTATCTCTTCCGTGCGAAACAGCTTGCCAATAAAGCCCAGCTCAGAGAAGC
Organism: Drosophila micromelanica; assembly: GCA_004143825.1. NCBI lineage: Eukaryota > Metazoa > Arthropoda > Insecta > Diptera > Drosophilidae > Drosophila > Drosophila micromelanica. The sequence continues at coordinate 15,504 of SCDY01001985.1, read as the reverse complement.
TCAACACAATCCACTGGCGCTGATGGGCCAAGCGAAACTGAGAATGCAATCCAACCAGCTTTGTCACATAGTCAAAGTAGCCCGCAGCAGGCGTGATATCATCCTCCAGCTGCAGATAATATTTGCCACGACTACGTGCGTATGTCATCAGGAACATATAGTCCAAGGTCTGCTTCGTGCGCCAACGCACGCGATCTACATCATCGTTCAGCGTTATGTAGAGCGATTCAAAGTCCGGATAGTAATTCACTGGCGGTGAGATTATATCGATCAGTCCATCATCCAAATGCTGGCCAAAAGTCTCACTTAGCCCCTTCCATATATCCTCCACGATCTCAACTTCCGTCTCCCCTATACAAATCACAATAAGGCATTGGCGCCGCTGAATATCGCTCAATTCATTGATCAGTTTAGCCAGCGTCTGCATCAGATATTTCTGGCCTCGCCCATGTACAGTGGGCACACCCAGCACATATTCAACGCCAGTGCGCCCGTTGCTGTAGCTGAGGCCAAGCATTAGGGGAGATCCCTTCAAGATGCTCTGCCAATCAGCTTCTTCCTGGTGTTTGGACAACGGCATCGAATATTTGGGCCTGTTCATAGATCGATTAGCGCGGCTGTAGTTGGTCACCATCGAAGTAGTTTTGACAGAAATCAAAGCTCTTTTTGGTGGAGTCGTCAGTGGTTCCAGTTGCTGGTCTAGCATACCACTCCACAAAACGGTAAGTACCAGACAAGATAATATTGCGATACTTATGCAAAGCTCGTAACGAAAGTTTATAATCTTCATAATTTTTGAGAACCGGTGAATAGTATATAATTTATTTAAGCATCAAATGCACATGTTGCTTTGAAGTACATTCAAATTTGTCAAACAGTCGTTAGAGTACATTTGAGATAATTGTGAGTTGAGCTAAATAACGTTGTGGAAATCAGCACAACTCAACCTATCCTATAATTTATAAGCTTGAATTCTTCAGCCTCCCATTATAAAGAAAAGTGCGTCTGCGTTTTACCAATTCAATGAAAACCTTAACACCATTTTAATTTCAAACTTAATCCACATATCACAGACCTAACACTCTATTCAATTTCTAAGGCCATAAAATAAACAATGGCATGACTTCTGGGATGTTTTTTCTTTTTATTTTTGGTTTTTTGTTGTTTTGCATTTTGTGCGTTGCTTTTGTAATGTAAGCCTAGGCAAGGCGCAAAAAACTCGTGGAAAAGCAAAGCATAAGACAAGAAGGCACACGCATAAAACGCACTGAGAATCACAGAAGGATGGCAAAATTCCCCAAAGCAATGAATATTTAGAATTTCGCTGTCATTTTTGAATACACCCCAGAGACGGGGGACGAAACAACAAGGCAATGCATAAATAAAACGCTCAAATTACAATTTAATGTCATAGCGTAAATGAGATGCTAGTAGATCCAGATCCGAATGGAACGGAGCCATTAAAAAGTATCAACAACGCATTTGATTTAAAACTTAAATTAAATTCGTTTAAAACTTTTTTATACACTTTTATATTACTGTGTGTGTGTGTGTGTGTGTGCGTTTGCCTGAGGTTAATGTCAATTACCTGAATTATTTATAAAAAATTCACACGTCATGATAAAAATTTATGCACGTACTGGCCCAGACACGGTTTCAACTTGTACTTTCAGCTTCAGCTTTCTGGGGCTGGATATCTGGTCCGCGTCGGGGCTCGCACATTAAATAAATAACCGAAAAACTTTTCAACTTTCATGAATATTAATAACAGCAGATTTTAAAATATACAAAGCGTCAACGATGGCATCCAAGTGACAGAGTCAGAGTCAACGGTTGCCACGTTGCTCATACGGCGCGTTGTCCGCTCAAAATGTAAAATGTGCATTTAAATTGAATTCCTTAATGAATTCGCAGCAGCGCCTGACCACGGACCACCGCAGCCTCCAACGGGAGGCTAAAGGTGTTGCCCAATGCGACCGTCACGCTTTTTATCAGATTAAAAATTATATATTTCTGAAATATACCCTTGCACGGGGTCTTCAATGCTCAGTTGTGAAGCTGGTAGTGTAGAAAAACGCGAAATTTAACTTGCAATATTTTAAAGCCGGATAGTAAATATCTATTAAATCGAAATTATTTCTCCCTTACTAATTGTCCGCAATAAATAATTCTCGTATAAAACCAAATTTGGTTTTTTTCTTTTCAAGTTATGCAAGGGCATAAAGAATTCGTTATTCGATGCACAATTGAATTTTACATTTTATCACCCAATGCTCAAGCTTGCTTTGAAGGAGCGGGGTGTGATGGGGCGTGTACATATAACTTTTTGGGCGCGCAGCGAAAAATTATGCAAAAATTCAAAAGCATAAAGTTTGGCGCTCTGTAGTTGCAGCAGCAGCAGCAGCAGCAACTCGCCTCAACTCGACTCTTAATTAAATGCATTAAGTTGTGCACAGGGCAAGCGTTGGCCACAACATGTGACCTCAAGTGTAAACATAAAAGTTGAGCGCATAAAAAATCTAATCTGCAAAACCTGAAATTTAGAATAGCTGCGCCCCTAACGAGCTGCTATTGTGTCAAAAGTATAATAAAAAAAATATAAACACAATTTACCAAAAAACATATATGCACATATATTTATATATATTTCTTTTATTATATATATAAAGCTTTTTGGCAGCGTCCACATTGATTAATGGCCCTGTGCACGAAAAATTAAATGTAACGCCACATGAACTGAAACTCTGGCCGCAACCATAACTAACTGATGTGCCTATGGCGGCTTTTGATGCTAGCTCCGGCATATGATAATGGTCAAAATTTTTGCACATATTTTGCCACAGTTTTCATTTCCTTTTTTGTTGGCCAACCAACAAATACAGCACGTAACATGTGTTTTAGTTTATAACAACGGAAAAAATCGTAAAAAAAAACATATAAAATACATACAAAAGGCATATATAAAAGATTGTTGGCCAGAATATGCGATATTAATTTTTTTTTCTGTATTAGAAATTTTTGGCCATTTTACCGACTGAACTTGAATTATTGGATAAATATATATTATATAATTAATTAGAAAGCATCGGACTATAAAAAATAATAGAAAAACAAAAATGATTCTTAACAAGGATAGATGACCTGTTGTCTAGACATTTTTCGAGCATACTATAAACTAATCTACCCGGTTGAAAGACCAACTATTACAGCGTATGTAAGAGAGAAAAAGAACAGGGACTCACACATGTAATCTAACCCATCATACGTATATGTATAAAAGGAAAAATACAACCACTAAATTGACAAAATCTACGGCGCGTGAAAAAATGTTATAAAAGCTTATGAGACCTGGTGGCAATTTGTGTCATTTCCTGCTGGTTCCTTATATATACACACAAATACATACATATTTTTTTCGGCATTACAGATTTTTATGTTTGTGTTTGGATGGTTCGTAACCGCAAAATAAGATAAATTTCACACCGAAAATTAATAACTTTTTAAAAGGTCATAAAAACTGTGTGCTATGCACCCTCTCTACACGAGTTTCGTTCATAACTTGCAGATTTCTCACTTCCATTTTATTATTAGTATTTTTTTGTTGATAAAATATCTGCTTGAAAAACTAATAAGAATGTGCTTGGGTCATACATTTCTGGTAAATCGTCTAAAATTAAAGTGTAAACGGTCGCGCCCAGCTGAGCAAGTCCAACAAGTGACAAAAGAGGCAAAATTTGCAAAATAAAATAATAGAGCTGGAACGATGGAACGGCGGAACGAGACTGCACGAGCATACGGAAGTGCTGAATCACCGGAAAACCATTAAAGGAAGTCACAACTATTGATTATGTCGGCGGCGTCAACGACGGCGGCAGCGGCGGCAACGGCACAAACTAAAAATGGCTTTGTGTGTGCAAGCAGCGGAAAAATTATGATAGCACCCGGTTTGGACCCAGAAGCCAGACTCAGCTCACCCTGTGCAATCCCTCGGCCTCGACACATATAAATTTGCATCGTTGGGCATTGGAGGCCGGCGAGCAAAGCTTCAAATTGAATTTGATGGCTTTTATTTGCAACTTTAATTGCAAGCGACTCTTGTTAAGGGTATATACGCTACGTAATCAGTGTCACAAATATTTGTATTCTCATTTCTGTACATTTAAGTTGCAAACATTAAATGTAATTCTCATAAATCATAATTTCTCTCTATTATTTTCTAATTTAAGCTGCTTGAAAATTATTTCAGATTTGTCTGGAAGCATAATCAATTACATAAGTTCGGGTAGCGCATGCAAAGTTCGTTTAATAAATTTAAATTGCCCTTAGAAAATGTTGCTGTTGTTTTGGGCCGTTGCTAGGCGAATGCATATAGAAAAAGCGGAAACGTGGCTCGTCGACGAAATAGTCGAAAATCATGGCGAGATAAATTGCCAAAGATAGCAATGGTCGGGAGTCGCCGCTTGTCCGGGCAAGCGCTCCTCTATTGTTCAAAATCAATTTAGTGTTGAATTGGTGCCAAGAATCTCATTTTCAAAAGCACCAAACGTCGACGTTGGCGACATCGCTAGCAGCGTCAACTGAGCATATAGGAAATGAAAATACCGGAAACGCCGACATTTTCTCAATGAAAGTCAGCTAACCAAGCCAAAAATAGAGCGAAACGAGCTCGCGGATTTACCAGTGCTAACGCCAACGCAGAAATAAAAAAAAAAAACAAGCAAACAGAAAAATGCTGAAAAAAATGTGCTAATAACTTTCAAATAAATGTTAAGCTCCAACAAAAAAAAAATGGCTCTGTACCCCGACTAGTCAGTCTCACAGACTAGCTTAAACCGGCTCACAGAGCGACAGACAGACAGTTCTATTTCTACTATAAACTCTCATGTGAGCGTCTCTATTTCCACACATAACTCAAGCCCTTAATCCTGCCCAGCCAAGGCCGTAAATTCAGTCCGAGTCGCGTTTCAGTGGCTTAACTCAAATGGCATCGTCGGTGGCGAGGTCTGAAGCCAATTTTAAAGTTGTCAACAGTAAATTTTCTTGTATCCCACTGATAGGCGTTAAATGCGCTCTTAATTGTTAGATTTTGTTTGCCGAACTCTATATGATAAGATTGCCTTCAAATTGGTAACAAGTGTCCCAGGTAGATGATTTCATTAATACATTAAAGCAGGCATTTGGCCTCAAAATTCCGTTAGAAGTTACATATAACTGAACTTTAATTCTTAACTTTGATTGAAATCAGCTCTGACCAAAAAAAATTAGTGTTGTGTTGTTGATTTTATTTTTTCTTTATAAAATTAAAATTCTTCAACACTAAATTTATTTTTCAAACATATTTTAAGCTAGTGACAGTGCAAGAACATAAATCTGTGAGTATAAAACTTTTTTTTAACTGAAGGTAGAGAGATGATAATCGCAAGATACTTTTATTTAAAATGGTTTGTCACAAGTTTCAATGTCCGTGCACGGAATTTAGTACGCCTGAAGCTTAATTGGCAGCTACTTTCCCCAGCTGTCTTTTGATTAGTTGGAATTATATTAAATCTAATTCTAATTGCTGGATTTTGTGCGTTGCTCAATTACATTAAATTTTGCTCAATGCTTTGCTTTGGGCCAGAAATTCTTTAAATGACTCAATCAAAAGTAAACAAACACAGGCACACTCAAGTACATACACACACACACTTCAAAGCTGAGCGCATAACTGATTTAACAATGCAAAGCATATTACAATTATATATGAATTTAAAATTGTGTCTGTTTCGTTCGCTCAATAAAATTTACAATTTAATTTCAAATTGTGTGTAAAATTGAGCATGAAAATGCAATTAACATTATTGGCCAGTGGATTACGATTACAGAAAACTATGAATGCAAATTTATAATACGACTTTGGTATATGGACAAAATATGCAATTAATTTTAATGCGTTTCCAATGTACGTATTAGTTACTACAGTGGTTGCAAGAAGTTTGCAATGTGCAAATATTGACCAGAAGGTACCATTGTCTTTCACTCAAAACGTCTCAAGTAAATGATTGTGCATATTAACAACTTGGTTAGCCGCAATGCAAACAAAATGGCTTTTAATCTAACCATTATAATGAGGAAAATGTCTGAGCTACGCTCACAAAGCATTCGGGCAGCCTGGACAACAGCACACTCACAGACTGTTTGCCAACATGGCGTATACGCAATATGCAAACAAGTTCCAAGAATAGTTAAACTTGAATACGCTACCAACAAAAACGCTCAAAAAAAATCAAAGTTCAAATCAGACCTATTTAATAAAAAATTTAATAAAAATTATTTAAAAATACATATATTTGTATTTTTTTCCCATAACAGTTTATCTTAAATCTTATCTATCAAAATATTCTCAATATATGAACGATTATTTTTATTAAAATAACGAAGCGTAGCAGAGAAGTAAACAACTCTGGTAGTGTATAAAAACCTTAACACAAAAGCAAACTTAAAGCAAACAAAATGCAACGAAAATTTAAGTAAAATTCCATGGTCAGTCCACAATCATTAATTCATAAAGCTATAATTTGCTTTCGACCAAGCCAACAGACGAGCCGAGCAGACAACCTTTCGGTCATTTGTGCTGCAAATTATAAGCAGACAAATAGTACACTCACTTACACACACAGACACACACATTTGCCAACATACCAACGTCTGCCACACCTACAACAAAGTCGTTGCACAAAGAGCCAAAAACTTATTTGCGGTTGCCCAGTTTGGCCGTGGAGGTTGCAAATGCAAAATTTTGTTGACATGCCTTGAGCCATGATATGCAACCAGACCCAGACAGAGAACGAGCATTGTATTTAGCTCAGTGCCAGAGTCTGCACGTCCATTGCAGGGCGTATAAATGATTTTGACATATTGTAATGACAAAACAAAGGCATCTCTATCTTTGGATGTGTGTGCGTGTGTCTGTGTCTGGCTTTTCTGAGCTCTGGTCGGACTATTTGGTTGACTGGCTGACCAGTCCAGGTCTGCCAGTGTCAATTGTTGTCGCCCGTTTGCTCTTGACGGAAATTAGAAATCAAAATGTTAAGTCCTGAGACAGTCGGTTCAATTGTGTGAATGCAGCAGAGTAAACAGCGTCGAGGGTTGCTGCCGAATGAAAATAAGCTAGCAAAAGGTTAAAACAAATGCGTAAACACAAATAACAATCAGTTAAAAAGCAGCAGTAATTAAATTTAATGATGCGACACCAAAAGTTACATTAAATCAATCTACAAACTCTCACAAAGACAGTAAAATAAAGTAAATTTAAAATAAACTATAAAATAAGTAAGTTAAAGAAATAAAATTAAAAAAATATTAAATCGAATCTTTATATTTATTTCTTATGTTTGTTAGATTTGTGCACTCAACTTTCACTTTTATACGATAACTAAGTTTATTGCTCGAAAACTCTTCTTTAGTCGGTAAACTAGTTTGATATGCAAATTACAATTACGTTGCGTCTACGTTAAAACACTTGAGAAACTTTGTAAATCAAATTTTTTGGTGACTCATTGTGCAACCCTCGGTCAGAGTAAATGCACTCACGGATTGTATGAGTCAGCATGAATGTTCGGCTTTCTAAGTATTGTCAAGAGCTTTGCCACAATCGCATTGACAGGCAACATATGTAACAAGTTAGAATGCACTTGATAGGTGGAGGATACGACTAAAGGATACCCTACATTATAATATATAATATAATAATACGCAGAATACCATTTTAGTTGTAGCATTTATATAAAAATAAAATAAATAATTGGATGTTTTAGTTGTCTAATGATTATGAGTAGCATAATCTCAGAAGTTAATCCATTACAAGAATCGGTTCAGTTTTGGCTGAGTTAAGCACGTTTTAAGCTTAGACGGATGGATGAACAAGTCAAAGTTTTTCTTGCATATTGCATTTTATACTTACTAAGACACCAGCATACAATTGACAGAAAAAATTTCATGATTTTAAATTTTGATAAAAATTATATTAAAAAAAAAAAAAATTGGATTTTCCAATGGAAAAATATAAGCCACTACATGTTGTTTCTATTTAAATTTTGTACCATCACCTTTCAGCCACAGTTCGTAATTATAATTAACATGGTAAATATTTGCTTTTCGATCACAATGCAGGTAGCCCGCAGGCGGCAACCCGGCGTATACATAACATAAACGCAAAGCGAACCTCACGGACTATGGAAATCTCACTCGGGTACTAAATACATTTCATATTTCGTATTTATAAAGCAGCCAGAAACATAGAATCAAAAGCTATGGGCGAATAAAACAAAAACAAGGAAGCAACTTAGGGTAGGCAGCCCTAGCCCCTAACAAATATCAAGCTCGACTATGCGGAATGTTAACAATAACAATGAAATAGAGAGCAGCAACAGCAACAACCTCAACAACAACAACAAAAATAACAACATCACGAATTGTAATGATGAAATAAAAGTCAAGTTAATACAATAGCTAAAAACCGAACATGAAAACTGGCGCGCGGCGAAAAACGGATATACGACTACCCCTATTATCAGGGCAGGGTCTGGCCAAGTGTTGTTGTTGTTATTGCTGTAGCTGTTGCTGTTCCTCGTTAGCGTTACATGAAAGTGCAACTTTTGTACAACAGCAGCGGCAGCAGCAACAACAATTGTAATACACATAGTTATAATAAAAATCAGCTTGTTTCACTTTCCAACGATGTACGAGTATAGCGTACAAAAGTTCTTCACTCCGTCCCCGTCCCCAGCGTCGTCATATGAAATGTTTATTTGTTTGTTTGTTTCTCTGTGTAGCGCACACTCAGCTCAGGTTTTTGGGGTGGTACTACAGCACTCCGACTCGCCTTGCATGCAAGTTCAAAGTTGTTCGGCGTGGACTATGCCCCTCGGGCCCCTCTCCACGACCGCGTTAGCCTATGTCCCCTTTAGCTACTAACTGCTCAACTCAACTGCTCTCCATCCTTGTTCGTGTTGCTGGCACCCAAACTGGCAGCGGCAAGAGAGAGAGCGCCGCAGGTGCAAAGTGTAAATGAAGACTGATTGCAGTGCACATGATTTTGTCGACACACAAGCCCACACATAGACACAGCCAGACACACACACACACAAGTACTGGGGTGTTGAGGGCTTGAGGTTGAGGCATAAAAAACGTTGCAAGGGCTGCTGCTGCTGCTGCTGCTGGCGCTGGTCGGGGCAAACTCGTTCTTGTTTGCAAAGGGGGTAATTGTGGTTAAGTGCTGGTTTATTGGTTTGGCAAAAGGGCTTAAAAGATATATGTATGCATTTTAACAGCAGGCCAACAGACTGGCTAAACTGGCTAAGGTTAAGGGCAAATTTTTGGTACAGGTACAAGTACGGCCCAGCCGTTATATTTGACAATTGTAGTTGGGCTCTATATTTTTAGTTTTTCTGCTTGAGCTCTGAAGTTTTATTGGGCTGTCCGAACATGTTGAACATGCAAATTTTTGTAATGATATCGTTGCTGTCCATCGGCTAACGTTGGCAGATTACATGTCGTAATCTGCTATTGATAGTTGACCTTTGTCTGGTTAAGAAAAAATAAACTTTCTATTTTCATATTGAAATACTTAGTTCAAAATAACTCTATCTAATTCAAAACTCACCCCTCATTCAATTAAATGTTTATTCAAATGCAAGAGAAAAAATAAATCAAGTATAAATATAAATTGTGCATATTAAAATAACTTCCATACTTTGCAGAGAATTAATTTCTTACATTTTTAAAAGCGATTCCCAAACACCACGTCCTGGCCCCCCTTCAGCAGCGCAGAGACCAGCTCACACACATTAAAAAATCGTTTTAATTGAAATGCATTCCCCTTGGCAATCAGTGTGCACGCAAATGCCAAACTAACTCGCAGTGCCCCCCAAGGCGGACAGTGTGCGGGATCAACCGCAGCCCACCTACACACATGCCGACAGACAAAGAACTGGCTGGCGAGGGTCGGGACAGGGGGCTGAGGTAGAGCTGGGGGGCATGCTGTCGCTCACTTAAGTTAATACGCAAACCAAATGTCACTCAACATTATCAACGGCAAACGTAATCAGTTAAAACTTTTTTGCTGCTGTAGGCAGGCCAAAACCATCCAACGGAGAGACAGACAAGCAGACAGGCAGACGGACAGACAGAGTGGCAGAGCGTTTGTTGCTGTTGCTGTTGCTGTTAAGCGAAAAGTTGCCAACATGTTTGTATTCTATTTCAATTTTTTATGCGCTCAGCGAACGAGCATCCCACTGAAGTGCAGAAACAACAACTATCACAACTGATCAACAAGTCGCACTTAAAACACCCTAACATATCAGAATATATAATTAAATGCAACAAGCATTAAATTCAAATGTAATTAGAAAAAATTATAAAAAAATTTGTAATTTTAAAAATGTAAATTCAAGTAATCAAATTTGTAGAAAATAGTGTATTAAAATGCGCAGCTTTTATTGTGTACAATATAAAGGTCTGGGTCCTCGTTTTCTCCCCTCCTGCCCCAACAAAACGTAAAACATGCAATGCGAGGCCTACACGAAAACTACAAAAACTTTTTTCCGTATGTGGTGCCACTATTTTTTGATACTGAAAAGGGGAAATGTCTAAATTTTGGGCAGGTCGTGTGTTGGCGGTCGTAAGTGCTGGCGCTTTTTGCATATTTCAACAGCTCGTGGGCAACGCACGAAAGTAGGCAACAAAAAGTGGCCTGGGCCACTTGACAGCCGTTTAAATGCATTAAAAAATTACCGACCAACTCGCCGAAAAATAAAAGCAACCAACAACAACATCGCAACGGAGACGTCATGTCAGTCAGCAAAAATTTCACATGCGAAATTATGCAGTGCCACGCCCACAAACAAGGCGAGCAAAATCAAATCAACAGAATGGCGTGCCGCAATGGAAGGCCGTGACAATGGCAACGCCGGATGCCAGCTCGGTCGGCTTGTCGTCAGAGACAGCAAAAGGGTTTGCCCACAAGCAGAAACTGAAGCAGGCAAGCACAAGGACCAAATGACAGGGCAGGGACAAAAGGCTGAGCAGCCACTGCCAGTTGAGGCTGTGAACCAGGCCGACTAGTTAACGCAAATTGAAATTGTTGTAGTCGGGGAGAGCAAAAGACGTTTTGGCAGCTTGTTCGTGCATAAATCAAAGTGTAAGGCACACTCCTCGGCGCTCGGAAGGGGAGCGAAACAGAGCCAAAGGGCAGGCAGACTGGCCAGCAAAGAGCCGTAAAGTAACTTTGGCATTTACAATGCCAATTAAAAAGGCTTAGGCCGAGGTCTTAGCATTTAAGTACAAGTACTTCATGTTTGAGGATCTCTTGAAGGTCGCTTTTGGCTGGTGGAGTAATTCGTCGATTGAGTCACGACATAGTTTGCCTTTGTCGCCAACTTATTCACTAATCTAAATTTTATCCTAATATATTTGGATAATTTCTTATTTTTCTTCTTAATGTTATTAAATAATTTAAAAAAGATGCTTTTCTCCCTGTTTTTCTACTCTCTCTCTTATTTTTTACCTCACCCACCAAAACAACATATTTTATAATAACTACCTTAAGTAAATCGTATAGAAGGGTATTAACAGATTAATCACAGATTAATCTTAATCTCATGCTAAGATTTAAAGACCCTTATAATAGTTGCTTGGCGCGTCTTTAGCTTTATATCTACTTCACATTGGATTTCACAAGTATTTCATTTCATTATCAACATGCCGCACTACACTTGGAAAAACTTTCATATCTGGATGGCATTTAAAGAACTCGTTCCACAACTTTCGAATGTCGCCCGCTTCTAGACTTTGCTGCCTGCTCATCAGGCAGCTGCTGTCACACACGTCGTATGAGTTATATGCCTTCACCCTCCATCGCACATATGTACATATATGCAGCGGGCTGTTGTAGTCGGAGCTAACTTTCGGCCTTATCTCGCACAGACTGCACTCCAGGCATGAAGCTATGATTTAAACGCAAACTTGTGCCACATGACTTTGTCTTGTGTTGCTGCTGCTGCTGCTGCTGGTACTGCTGCTGGTACTGCTGCTGATGCTGCTTTTGCTGCTGCAACTTCAACTTACCACCAGGAACTTGCACAATTAACTATATTTTAATTGGCCCTGTACGCCTTGTGCGGTAATTTATTTACAATTTTTACGCTCATTTTGATGACTGACAGCGCAAAGCGAAATGAGTACAAAACCACACGCGCACACACAGTGAAAACAACCATATGACGGACAGTATCCGACATGCCGGCAGCCAACTCTGGAACGCATTACCAATGCACTTTGTTCAACACTTGTGTTCATTTCATGCTAACCGTTTTTCTCCTGGTCAGTCTGCGTGTGTGTGAGTGTGCGAATGAGAATGTGTGCTTTTGTTTAAATATTCATTGCGAATTCCAATTGCATTTGCGCTTAAATTGGCAATGCCAACAACAACACCATCAGCAGCTGCTGCTAGCGAACGAATTTGCTTTTCTTTTGCCCCTCCCCCCCTTCAGTATTGTGTTGGCCAGTGGTCAGACTCAATTTGGTCGAAATGCCTGGCCGTTTGTGGTGATAAACGTTTGGCTTCAGCGGCCCGATTGAATACATAGTTTGTTTAAACACTTTCAATTTGCCAGCAAGCGTACGAAAAAGAGTCCAAATAAATGAGATCAGAAAAGTTTGAAATAACTGCAACTTTTAATAATTAAGTTAAACGAAAGCGAACATGTTTCTCATAAAAATAGCTTAAGAAACCACTTGAATTTCGGCATCTACCAGGAATTTTGGTAAATACGATTCAAATTTGTTTTTACTTTAAAAGCAATATTAATTTTAATATCAAGCCATGGTCAAAAAACAACAACGCATTAATTTTAGATGCCGAATCAATTAAGAAGACAGCTGATGACCACATTACCATCATAGCTTAAAAATCGTATATTTATACCAAAATTATGGTAGTTGAAAGTACCAAATGTTTTAACTTATTTTAAATTGTTTATATAGCAACTTGGGCTTTGATCAACGCATCAAAGTTTTAGTAATAAGAATCTATTTATTGCAAAAATCGCAGAGCAGATTACATAACTTAAAGATATAAAGTAAGTAAATAATAATTTGTATATATGTCTATATATGTTTATACTTGTGAAATCAGCCTTAAACAAAATTGAAGTAATCGTTTCAATCACTGCAATATATTTCCAAAGTTATAAATAATTGATAAGTTAGGGGCAATCACAGCATACAACATAAACACAAAAATTATTTAAAAGCAATAAATTTAATATGACTATATATCCACACATATCAAAATATAAATAAACCTTTTTATCGGCGTGCAAAAACAATTTGCCATAAATAAATGTTTAGCCAAAATAAACAGGGACTAATTTTAAATGGCGGACAACGAGCCAAACCTCAAATGTAAAATGCAATTGAAAATGAATAAATTAAATTGTCCATTAAATGAGCAGCGCCAAAGGCAAAGGCATTAGCTCTATATATGAATATTATATACAAATTTCCAAAATATGTGCATACGTAGATAAATTAGTTTAAGCCAAAGCTTTGGCGACAGCCAAGCTAACCAATTAATGTACCACACAATCACACACTCACACACTCGAAACCACTCGAAAAACAAACACCAAAATGGCATCAATTTGCGCTCATATTTCATAGGCGAAGCATCAGCAGCAACTGCAGTAGGGGAGAGGGCAATGCAAATGCTATTAAAAGCATTACGATGAACCCCGTGACAACCTCCAGCCAGTAGGGTCTAGAGATCGTAAATTATAGCCAGGGCAATCGAAAGCGGCTTCTGACTCGGCATTGTTACTCTGCCTGCGCCTTTGTCTGCAAAGGCAGTAAGATTTATGTCTTTCATTGCACTAAGTGCGCAGGCAGCACAGCATCAATAAATGTAGTACCATGCTGCGTATGCGCAATATTTTAATTATGCAAGCAATTGAAAAATGTACACAGCACACACAGCCACAGTCAAGCAAGCAATATTTTAAATAAGCAGCAGAAATATAACAAGTAAGATTGCTCTAGTCGGGACCTCCCGACTAGGAGATACACTGAACCCAGAATTGAACTCATACACACAAACTCTTGGCACTTAATGAGTACTGAGGTGGCTAAAAATTAAAAAAAAATTAAGTTGGCAAAAATACAATCTGCCACGCCGGGAAGCGAACCTGAAACCCACAGCTTCAGTTGCGACACTCTTATCGGCGGCACCACACTCCCATTCAAATTCAATTTCAATTCAATATCTCGACCATCTTTAAAATAAATTTCAAGGAAAAGCTAAGTTTTAAAAATTTTCGAATATATACACTAGTGTTTTCATATAAGGATAGATCTCAACTTTCCCCAGTCGTATCTTTGCCAAAACTCAACCGGTTTTCATAAGGATAGTCTGCTTGTTCATGGTTCGGCGAGTAGACGAATTCTACATTTCAGTTTAAAAATAAATTTTCTGGTCCAAATTCATGTCAAAAATTTTCGAATATATATCCCAGTGTTCCCATATTAGGATAGGTATCAACTTTCCCCAGTCGTAACTTTGCCAAAACTCAACCGATTTTCATAAGGATGGTCTTTTTGTTCATGGATCGGTGTGTAAATTAATTCTACATTTCAGTTTAAAAATAAAATTTTTGGTCCAAATTCATGTCAAAAATTTTCGAATATACATATACCCTAGTGCTCCCATATAAGGATAGGTCTCAACTTTCCCCAGTCGTAACTTTGCCAAAACTCAACCGATTTTCATAAGGATGATCTTTTTCTTCATGGTTCGGTATCTAGATGAATTTTAATTTAAAAATAAATTTCAGTTTACAAAAAAAAATTTTATTCAAAATTCATGTTAAAAATTTTCGAATATATACCCTAATGGACCCATATAAGGATAGGTCTCAACTTTCCCAAGTTGTAACTTTTCCAAAACTCAACCGATTTTCATAAGGGTGGTCTTTTTGTTCATGGTTCGGCGAGTAGATGAATTCTACATTTCAGTTTAAAAATAAAATTTTTGGTCCAAATTCATGTAATCAATTTTCGAATATATACCCTAGTGTTCCGATATAAGGATAGGTCTCAACTTTCCCCAGTCGTAACTTTGTCAAAACTCAACCGATTTTCATAAGGATGGTCTTTTTGTTCATGGTTCGGTATCTAGATGAATTTTAATTTAAATATAAATTTCAGTTTACAAAAAAAATTTTTGGTCCAAATTCATGTTAAAAATTTTTGAATATATACCCTAGTGTTCCCTTTTAAGGATAGGTCTCAGCTTTCCCCAGTCGTAACTTTGCCAAAACTCAACCGATTTTCATAAGGATGGTCTTTTTGTTCATGGTTCGGTATCTAGAGAATTTTAATTTAAAAATAAATTTCAGTTTAAAAATAAAATTTTTATTCCAAATTCATGTCAAAAATTTTCGAATATATACCCTAATGGACCCATATAAG
>SCDY01001984.1:0-19470 GCA_004143825.1 Drosophila micromelanica | reverse complement strand
AATCAACTAAAAACCCGGTGATATTTTTAAACTAATGTTACATATTGTTCATAAGGCATCGATGCCTTGCAAAACAATAAATATATATATATACAAAAATAAACTTAATGATATTAACTATATACAAATCCAATTCGTATTTACATTAGCCTAAGGCTCCATTTGAAATCTATGTAATCTCCCCATTCTAAACGACAGCAGACATCTACTTTGCCAAATCTGCTCAAAGAAACTGCTGTCTAAATATTAAAGAGCTACTTCGCAGTCTCGACAGGCTGCCATGTTTCATTCGCAGGACCGAAGTCCTTGCTGTAGCCAACCCAATCCAGTTGCGGGCTGCAGGTTGCAGGTTGCAGTTTTTCAGGTTGCAAAGTTCAACTCAAAGTCAGCGCCAGCTTTGCGCACACCTCTTTTGATACCTGTTCACGAAGTAAAAGGAGTATATAGGGTTTGTCTCTGCTATTCAAGCTGGTTGAAATATATATGATATATGCTCGTGTCTTATTCCTATCCTATTCAATTTAATAAATTTAAAAAATTTATAATTCCGAAAACGGATATTTGCGACTGTTTTGACTAATATTCCGAGCATTGCGCAGTCGGTTACGCCCGTTCCAACTTTTTCTTTGCTTTGCCTGACCACGCGAAGGATTGCAAAATGGTTTAGCGATGCTTTCGGCCTGGTCAGGTCTGGGTGTGAACTGTAGCCGTAAATTTTTGCCGACGTGTTGAGCAAAGTTTTAATTTTCGCAAATTCGCTTGTTTTATTTGCCCATTTGCCACTGTTTTGACGGGTTTGCTTAAAGGGCACGCGCCACGCTCCGATTATTCACTTGAAAATATTTTCATTTAGCTTTCCAAGGCAGCTGCTGATTTAGCCCAGTTTTTTTTTTATTTTTTATTTTTTTGCCGGCTGAGCATGGCCGTAATAGCCAAAGCTTAGCTCAACATATTTGCTGGCAAATTTGCAAAACATGTCCAGGATTTAATGGCATACCCTGCACCACCCCACCTTGTTATGCTGGCCAACGCAGCGTCTTGTTACCGCTCGCATTAGCAGCGGCAAGTTGTCCAAACTGTCCACCCAAGGCTGGGGCAACTTTTAATCTAATACTCGTATCTTCTTTAAAGTTTTTGCCAACCGACGTACAAAGTTCTAAATCCAGCCATGGTTTTACGCTTCACATGTCCCAAACACACGCATTTACACACGCACACACACACTCACCCATACAATGACAGATGGTAGAGCATTGCATGCTGAACATGCTCAAGAAGTTTGTAAAACATAACCACGCCCCGTTGGCCAATGCCGCTTAACGCTTCATCTAACAGCAGCGACGCCGACGGCGCTGTAGCCAGCAACTATTTACCGACAATATTTTTTTTACTGCCAGCCAAAGACCTGCTCGTATATTTCAGCTAAACGCCTTTGGACTCGCATATAAATTTTAATGCTAAATTGCAAGCTGTGGCCGCAGCCACACAGGTAACGGCATTGAAAAAACTCTTGGAATAATAAATATTAGGAAGAACAACATATTTGAGGTGTAGCCGAAGTTTAAATACACTCCTGACAGAGTTTTAATAAAATTTTATGAAAAAAAGGTTTAGCAGAAAATTAAAAAAATGTTTTTCTTACATATAAGTAAATTTGTAATTCAGAAACAATAAATGGCCTCTCTCTATTTTAATCAGTCAATAAAAATCTTATCACTTTATCTTTTTAAAACAGTATTTAACAATTTGACCGCTAATCGAAAAGAATGTCATAGCTAATAGCCTTTACGAATAGGGCCACGAAATATAGGAAAATGCCATTTAAATAGCAAAAATTCAATTCAGAAGTTGCACGCTGCACTTTTTGTACTCATCTGGCTTAAAGTGCGGGGCTGGCTGTGGAAAACTTTTCGCCGAGTTGGCACTTTAAAAGCTGTTTGCGAAGCAAAGTTACCAAAAAGATGAAGGGAAATTGCGAAAAACTTGTTGGCAGAGTACAGAGAGTGGAGAGCATATAGTTGGCGTCTTATTTTGTAACTAATGTGTTTGTTCAAGAGCTGAGTGGTGGCCAGGATATGTCGCCGAACAAATTAGCTGCTCAATTATGGCAGAATGTCATTGCAACTGCTGCATGGTGTCCTGCATGGTGGAGTGCTCAATACTTACTTATGACAGTTAAATTCACTTTGGAGTTGCGTGTGGGACTCTTTTGGAAGTCGACACGACAGCGGTATTCGCCTGTGTCGTCCTCTGTTGTTGACTTGATGGTCAGCGTGCCGGCACGTCCTTCCACGTGAAAGGACAGCCGCTCCCGATACGTTTCGTCCGACCAGTGCGTGCCCTGGGCGAAGTTCGAGTCCCGTGTATCCACGCTAAAAGAAAATCGAAAACAAGTTAAAAAACATATAAGAATGGAAAAAAAACGGCGATAAAATTGCGTTCACCATTTATTTTTTATTTTTTCTAGCCTGCAAAAACATCTTTAAAGCTCACCTACCGCAAACTTTGCAAACTGTGTAATTGGGTTCTGCAATGAATTAATAATCCCTCTTTAGGTGCACAGCCTTTGACCCGCCCCTCAACCGACTGTTGTAATTTATTGTTTTAGTTTGCAATTGTAAATTATTGATTTATTTTTTGTTTTTTTTTTGCTTTTGTGGTTTTAAAGGAGGGTGCTACGAAAGTTGGCAGAATGAGCTCATTTCAGCGGTCAATCAATATTCTTAAAGTTTTTTGTTTTTTCTCTGTGTTTCCAGCTGGTTGTGTCAAATGTTTGCCCAGCGGCTTTAAAAAGTTTACAACTGATTTTGTATAGACGCAAAATTTTTGTTGTTGCTGCTGGAAAGACCTGTGGGTGAGCAGGAGGCAGCTGTACTATATGCGCATGTGTAAATATATTTCTGCTTAAAATAAAATTTGTTCTTCGGCTTTTAAATGGTGTGAACTTATGAAGATGGGGTTTCTCAATTGTGTTGAATATTTAAAAAATGTTAAAGTTAAAAGCCATAACAAGATTGCAAACCGTTTTCGGAATTCGAAATTTTAAGTTAGTTTTTTTTTTAGGTTTCCAGCGATTTGAAGCGTGGCTTGACTTTTCAATTATATACGAAATCAATTATTATTATTATTATTATTATAATCATATTCACTTTTCATGGAATTAAAGCTGACACGTTTAATTAAGAAAAATGCAAAGTCTGCAAATAGTTTTCAATAGAGCGCCTTAAAGTAGGCAATAGTTTTGTGCGAGTGTTTCTATTCAAAGGGACTGATGAATTTCTCTGACAAAGCTGAATTTTGTGATTCATGCAGCGCAGATGCGTAGCTGTTAATTCAGACGATATGCATCCAATTGTGCATTCATCGCTTTTGTGTCTGCGAGTTACTTTGGCAACCCTCGAATACAATACGGTTATTGGCAGCGCCGGTTTGTGTTTTATTGCATTTCAATTTTGATTTGCAGACATCTGGCGCTGTTATGCAATACGCGCCGGCATAATGAGGCTGCGAGCAGTTGGCAGGAGGCGCCAGCGGGGTGGCTCATATGTCAGATAGTAATAAAAAATAGCGCTCCATCGATGCTAAATTGAAATGCCAGAAAGCTGAGCGTTACGGTTGCGAGTAAATGAAATTTTTTGGCTGTGGGCATCGCTCGTCGAGAAAGAATTGGCAATCGGAATGGCAGCGGCAGAAGGCAAGTTTCGTTTTATGATTAATTTACTTGCTGAGTGGTTTTTAATTACAAACAAGAGTTGAAGCGTGGCCTGCAACGTGGCTCGCCTTAACTGTCGTTACGCAACGCTAATTACTATTTTCGCTCTAGTCATTTGCAAGTCCTTGAAGTGCTGAAGTTCAATTAGTTTCAGCCGCATGTCAATGGCGTTGACTGCCTGCTTGGCAGCCGCCTCAACCAGCAATCAGCTAATCAGCGGCTCTGTTCGTGTCTCGCCACACACAAACCACACACAAACACACACACACACATACGTCCGAGTCTAACAAATCCAATTAAAGTTTTGCTCCTTTGATGTATATATCTGTATCTACATAAGATACAAAAAGCAAAAGTCTCTGCCAGCAACTAAGTACAATGCCATAATGTTCGACATGAATAATTGAAAAAGTTTTTCTCTGCTGCAAATGTAACCTTGAGGGTTAGATTCAGGTCGTCCTCTCGCAGCCAAAAACTTTACTCAATTTAGAGGCTCGACTGACTCGACGACCGCCCTCCCCGCCCCCCCTTTGCCTGTGTATAATTTTCTAGTTATGCTAATTTAATGGCTGCAGTTGAGCAGCCCCCAAAACATGCAAAAAATTGCTTAATTAGCAGGCATTAAATCAAAATGAAAAAGTGCCACCTCCCAACCAGCATCCCACTCCAAACTGACATGTGCAGATTCCATTTACCCCGTCATTCCTCTGTCTGTCTGTCTGTCTGCCAGCTGGTGAGTGGGTTGAGCGGCCTCTGCACGCAAAAGTTGTCTGTGGTAATCAATTTTGTTTATTTATGGACCTCTGCATGTGGCTAAATGTGTGTGTGTGTGTGTGTGTGTGTGTCTGATTGACTCAATTTTTGTGGCCTGGACCCAGATTCAAGCGCTGCCTCTGCATTTGACATGAGAACTTAAAGGTCAGAAAAGGGGAGCCGATTGATTTGTGATTAGGGAAAGCTCTCAACCCAACACATTGTCACAGACAAAACGACACAAATGTATCAATTCAGCCAATTATCGATAAATATCGATTGCTGCCATGAATTGTTGCTAACTGTTTGTCATAGGGACTTACATAGGAGTAACAATTTATTTAGATTGAGCCTGTTATGGATAGATAAACTATTATAGGATTCACTGATGTGCTTAAAAATGCTAATGAAAAGGAAAGGAAGGAAAAGGAGATCAATTTTATTTCCGTTTTTATTGTGAAGTGCATTTCTATAATTATAACCACAGACATATTTACAGTGCTAAGTGTTAAAGTTGTGAAGGAAATGAGAACAATTGTAATGAAAAAAGGAAAAACTTTCTGCTGAATTTTATTATATTGTTTTTCAGCTTTAATAATTGGGGGGAGAGACTCTTAACCGGGATTTACTGAAAATAATATTCGCACATTACTCACCTATAAATGGGCGTTTTGAGTCCAACCTTGTACCAGATGACCAGAGCAACTCGATCCTCATAAATGGGCGGGGTCACATTGCAGGGCAGGCGTCCCATTGTGGCAATTATGGATTCGGAGAGTACGGGCGGACCTGAAAGCAGAACAATAATAGAGAGAAAGTCATGATGAGCTGTGACAACAACAAAGTGCAAGCAAAAATGAAAAGAAAAAATATAAAAGGAAAGGAAAGACAAAAAGAGTGGAGAGTAAAAACAACACAGAGCAGTCTTACAAATGATGCATAATTAGCGTGGGGCATTAGCACTTTGTTATTGGGGCAGGACGAACCCGAACCCGAACCCGGTCCCGGACCCGAATCCAGAGCTAAAGCTAAAGCTTAAGATGCCGGAAAGTGGCAAGTGGAAAGTGGAAAGCAAAGCGAAATGCGGCGATCTTTTACTTAGTGCCACTAATAATGCTATAAATAAAAGACAAAAAGGCACACAAAGAACGGGCTGCGGGGGCAGGGGTCGAGATAAAAGTGATGTAATGGCGGCGACGTCATCGTCGCAGTCGCCGCGTTTACATTAAAGTGAAATTAGCGCGCAAATCCTTTTTTTATGCTAATTTTTTTTTTCGCTGCTCTCCGGTTTCAAGTGTTTTTTTTGCCTTAACATTTTTAGATTTGTGCCGAGGCGCCAGTTTTTGAATTATGTTTTTTGGGGTTGGCTTATTTTCCGACTCTTTGCTGTTAACAATTTCCTTTTACTTGGCATCTCTGGTTGTGTTATTTTTGGGCCTGCTCTTAAATTTCGCTTGTCATTTCATTAATGCGCGTGCCTTTGTGTGTGCGTTGTGCTTGAAGTGAGAGATTACTGTCAGCGGAGGACATTTATACCATGTAAGTAATAATATATATTTATGAATTCATTTCAAATATAAAATGAAGTTAAGCTTTTATTTTGTGATGTTTACTTTCCCTTGAAAAATATGCCTTATACTGATCTCATTTCATATTAATTGTAAATTATGCAATTATATGCCCAGCGGTCTTTTTTTTCAACTTTCTTCTTTTTGACTCAACTTCAAAACATTTAAAAATAATTTTGTTTTTGCTGGGCCGCAACGAAAAAGTTGTTTGCAGCCCTTTTTTGGTAAAGTCTCTGTTTGTATTGCTTGTCCCTCGTCACTTTTTGTATCTTATTTAAATCACTTGTAAACTAATTTGCATTTCTTAGGCTCAGCAATTTCGTCTTGTTGCCCGGGCAAACAAAGTTATTAAAATTTGTAAAGTATTTTCTCTTGTATTTGGCAGCCGTCGTTGATTTTGTAATTAAGCCGAGCACAAAGGCTTGGCGCAGGCGGACTTTCTAATTTGCCAGTATTGTGCTAACATTTTGCATTGCTTTAAATATTGCAAAATTTAAAAATAAACTGAAGCATCACTCATACGTCGCGTTGTCAGTGAGTGCTTATGGCAAAATGAGGCAAGTAAATGAGTCTGTGGCTTATTTATTATGAGCGTCAACAGTTATTATGAAAGCTAACAATTTTGCATACTAACTAACCATAGTCACATACGAGCTATCTCTCACAAACATGTACACACACGCACACACTGTCACACACACGCACAGTGGCTGCCATCTAAACCGGAAATCGTTTCGCTTGCTTTTTTGATGTGGCTCGTGCCTGGCTGCCGCCATGTTTCGATTTCTCGCTCATTTCATATGCAAATATGTTCGATTTGCCATTAGGCGCTGCCGGCATCACAGACGACCGCAATAATGATGCCCGATGATGATGGCACACACACCCACACACACACACACACACACTCGCACACACACTCGCACATACACTCATTCACCCAGGGAGAGAAATACTGAGAGTGGCTGACGCAATTTACATTATCTTTGCATTTAGCTAAACGAAATGCCAACATTAGCAAAGCATTTAATTATAGCAATTAGCTAATTACAGATTTTCGCTCAGCCTCAACGCAATTCGAACGTAAATTGACCGACTTCAGCAACAAAACAAAACCATGAACAATCCCACCGATGCTCTACCAAAAATCAATTGTTAAATGCGAAGAACAGGGTTCAGTGTTAGTAAATTTCTGCTGAATCTGCAGCCAGGAATTGATTTTCTGCTCGTGCCGTTTAAATAATTCAAAATATGAACTGCATTCGATTTAAGATTAAAGCCTGAGCAAAACAGGCGGACCAGCGGCTCGTAAATTTTAAGTAGCAGTCACGCCACCGTCTCCGAATCGGAACTGCAGGAAACTGAGCTCGAAAGGATACTCGTACGAGTAATAAGCAAGCAGAATAAGCTTTATGCACACAACTCGCCAGAAAAGAGAGACTCCTTTACTACTTACACACACAGCTATATGCAAATATATATACTGCGTTATCTACGGTTTATTGTGCATACAAACGATGTGTTGGTTTATATGTGTTATGTGTGTATTTGTAATATTATGACGCTTGGTTCTGCGACTCGCATAAAAATTAAGCAATAACATTGTCAAAATAAGAACAAGTGCTCCATAAGAGCAAGAACTTTAAATAATGGTATACTTTTAATATATAATAAATCGAAGGAATCAATATCCAAGACATTTAGGTTTTCTTTACTGAGCATAAACATTTGGAGAACTTAATAATATTTTTTATACGACTTTTATGTACATGTAATAAAAATACGAAACATGAAAAAGCTTAGTTGGTTTTCAAATTAAAATTATTGCACTAAAATTATTAAACTTCTCGTGATATATTTGTATGGATTTAATGCTGTGTTAGCCACTGGCTAATGGCTTATTGATTGTGTGGAACTTGACTTATAATAATAATATTTAATTGTTTTTATTATATATTGCTTAATTTAGTATCTAAAAATGCAATTTAAAAGTTTCTTTTACGACGCTTTGTGAGCTTTTGATGTCATTGATACACCCTCCCATATCAAGTTATATAAATATGTACACTTTAAGAAATCTTGCTGTCAACTTCAAACTATAAGCGTTAAAACCTTTGTTCGATTTTTTCTAGTTGTAGCTAATTATGCGCCCGCAAAAGTAAGCCACACTATTTGTTTTATGATTTTTGTTTTGGGGCCTATAAAAATGCAATCAACGTTAATTGCAGAGCGCGCCAGGAGCTAAGCGGCCATTAAAAGTGCCACCGTTGCTGCTATAAATAGCAAAAGTTTGGGCTTGTCAACATTGGCCCTACAACATGCCAGGCATAACAACAGCAAAAGCAACATCGGAGAAAGCACAGTGAAGAGCTAACAACGGCCAAAATGCAGAGTAGGCTCATTAGTTTGCAGGCAAACATACACACACACACACGCACACATGCTAAAAATGCATTAAAACCGTACACACATATGCATATGTGTGTGTGTGTGTGCGTGTCTGTCTGGGTTTATGCGAAACTTGTCTACGGCGGCAAATTAATGGCACATAAAATTATAACTGAACGCACTTGAAACCGACTGCGGCAACTGGCAGCCAAAGGTGGCACAACCAGCTAGTGCCACTGCCACATTAGATGGCGTTCACAGCTGCCAAGCATAGTCATAAAATACCAACGGCAATCGCTGTAAGTGTGTGTGTGCGTGTGTGTGTAAGTTCTACTGGTATAAGTGGCACTCGGCACTCTGTTGCTTTCATTAATTAAAAGCAATGCCGTCTGCAGCAGCAGTCGCAACTTGGCCTTCTGCTCGACACCAATTGGCGTTGTTTTGACTTTTAGCGCATTTATAGCCAATTATTTTTATTGGCACGCAATAGAAAATCAACAGCAACAACAACAACAACAACAGCACGCAAAGGTGTGTAAATAAATGATCTTAAGTATCGATGCATGTGACGTTCATTTTAATTGCCAAGCTATGGGCGAGGAATTGCCAACAAAAGCAATTAAATGTCAACGATTAAACATGTTTCAAAAATGTTTATTGCTCATATAACTGGTTTGAGGTTTAGCTACATCAGTAAAAGAAAATTATATATTTTTTATACAATATTTACCATATTGCAATAATTAATTTTATAATTTCAAACAGATCGACACTATCAATTAAATTTATCTGATAACACCACATTTACCAGGGCCCTGCAATCACAACAGAAGCCTATTTAAGCTGATTTTGTCACTCGCAAAAGCAGGTGTATTTTTTTATACTCGCTCAAAAAGTGAAAAGAGTGTATTGGGTTTGTGCAATGTTCGTCTTACCTGGGATATACACTCATAATAGCCCGTTGCAGATGAAGTACACAAATTTTTTGGACTGAGCAAACTAAAATAACTTTGTTAAAACTGAACCGATTTTCAAGTTCGCGAATTTTTATTTTTTCATAATTTTCATAATTAGCATGAAAGACAACATTAAAAGTGATTCTGAGAGATCGAATTCTTGGTCAAATCGACAACAATTTTGAAAAGTTATGCTCTTATATCTGTAGCTTCCATATTTCAAACTACCATCACTTATTCAAAGCTGAACCGAATTTCATGATTTGTCCTATATATTGATTTTACAATTTAAATGTCCCCCAAAATGATTCATTGTGTACTTATAATGTAAGCCTAAAAGTCTTGTTTGACGTTGCACTGTAAATTACAGTAAATTACTTTAATTCATTTTTTATTATTTATTTAATATAACTGAAGCCAATTTAAAAAAAATTAGCTGTGATAATGTTGTCGAACTTAACAAGTGCAATATGTGTGCAACAAGCTGCACTGCAAATGTACAAATATAAAAGAGAATCTCTTTAATGGAATGAAAAAGCAAAACTAATGCAATTTCAACTTCAATACGAAGCGAGCACAAGCTGAAAAAAATCTGGCAAAAATTATTATGCAAATTTGCTTTCATATTAGTGGCATTGCTCAGTGACGAAGTCGACAGCTTCAGGAAGGAAAATAAGAAAGAAGGAAAAAATAGAAATGCGACTCGAGACGTGGCAGGGCAAACTGAGTTGACAATGGCAACATTTGCTGATTTGGCAAAAAATGTGCTCGGGCAAACGCAACGGGGGGAAATGGGGGAGAGGGCGAGGAAGCGAGCAGATGACAGTGCTGGAATTTGAAGCCAAATCCAAGAAATTGCCAACAACTGACAATAACAATTTAAATAAATATCTTGTCAATATTTGGAAAAATAAAAATAATAATCCAAGATTAAGCAGCAGCAAAAATGTTTGTGTTTTTAAATGAGTGCAAGCATTTGCATAATTTGCCAAAATCGTGGGCAATAAAATAAAATACGATGGGAGCTTTAACCCCTTGAAAGGCAGATATTTATGGCTACGCCCCCTCCCGCCTTAAAAGCAAATACTCGTAAATGCTTTTATACTAAGTAAATCATATTGAATCAAGTGCAGGGCGCGCTAATTGTTAACGGGGCGCTTTCCTAGAGCTCTGAGCAGGGCCTGGAGGCTTCCCCCTGGGGGCATATTTTCGAGATGCCATAAAAAGCACGTCATAAAATCAAAAGTAAAAATGTGAAATAAAAATCAAATAAAAATAAAAATAAGAATTTCGAGTACAATTGAACGTGAAATCAAAGAAAGGACTTGACCAAATTTCGCCTACAATTAAATTAAATTTAAACTGGATAGCACCCGGCGGGAGGTCGGTCTATGGTACACAACTATTCATGTGTAAATTTGAACAAAGACGCTGAGGAGGCTGCGAACATGGCGACAATTACGGTCAAGTTGCCGTCTTCATGTTTTTTCTTTCCATCCTTGTTTCACTTTATAGCCATTTGCTTTATGTAACGCTGCCAAGTGTTTGGCCAGGCCGAGGCATAAAAGTAAAGGGGCCGCCGCGGCCGCCCAGGCGCACTTTTAATGTGCAATAAACTGTAACGATAATGATTATGCCTTATGTAAGGACCTAAGGGGTGCGGAACCGAGCGGGAACGGTGGCACAGCCGTGTAGTAGTCAATCGTGGGGTAAGTTGACTTTAATGTGCGCCAAAGTGGCAATTATTGAAAGTGCTTTTTCGACCAGGCCGGCAGAGAAACAAAAATCATTTGCTCGATGCCTGCTGATTTTGAGCAAATTATTTTTGTATTTAATTTAATTTCGTTGTAATCCAGTGGGAACAACAAAGTGCAAAAAATATAGACAGCCGTCAGCCACATTGTAATTATATATAAACAAAATATATATGCATTGGAGCCAGGTATATAAATAAATTGAGTTCTTTATTTTTTCATATCAATAGCATACTATAAAGAATCCAATTCAAAGCTAAATTTAAAACTTGTTTAAGGTCATGTATTCAACAGATACTATTTCTTTGGTAGTTGCTGCTCTTATAAAAGTAAAACTGTTATTAAACTTTTCAAAAGTTTTTATATATATTTTTATTTTTACCCCAAATGAATATTTTAAATTGTACAACAAATCATCAGCTCGTAACTGAAAAATCGTAAATTTTTGACAAAAAAAAGGACGTGTGCATATTCCAACCGGAGTACATATAAACATATATAAATGTGGTACATGTAAAAGTGCAGTAAAAACTGGAAAACTTGGCCGCAGACCTTTTGGCTGCTGTCAATCCCCTAACTATCGTTAGCCCGGCCCAACAGCTCTTAACAGTCAACTTTTAGTAGCCATACCCTTTCGCATGGCATTATGTCTGGTCTGGTCTGGTCTATGTGTAATGGCAAGTCTATAAGTACCTACCGGATATGTGTATGCGTATCTTTGGCTCGGCTTCATTTTATGTCGCCAGCTAAAAAGGCGCATTTAGATGGCTGGCTGAGTACGTACGGGAGAAAGAGGCATGTGACGAAACAGCCAAGATTGTATGTAAAAAACCTACATACACATATCTTTAATGCACAAATCAAGTCACTGAAACGCTTTTTCTATAAACATTCGCATTTTATAGATACTTAAAGAGGTAACGGGCCTTCGGCCTGTCTGCATTTCAAGTGCCTTTTATGCGGGCCTCCGACTTGGCCTCGCCTCCTGGCCATTACAATGGCGCTTTGTGTGCGTCCTCTGATTTTGGCCAGCTTCTGGAAATTGTTGCATAAAAAAAGGAGGACTAACATGTTGAGATTGTGTGTATGTGTGTTACCAACTTATTGAAGCAATGGTCTTTTTCGTGTCGCTGCTTTTACTTTTATCTGTGAATGGCATCGGGTAATGCGTTTGCAGCTGCTGACTCGACAAATGCCCAGCCAAAAGGTAAGGTAACCCAATGAACTAAATTTCCAAGCCGAAACGCACGTAGATATAATTATGTGAAGGCACGCCTGCTGCCAAACTCTTTCGCAATCAAATTGTCGAGCTTAATCTGGATATAGACAAAATTCACTAAAGTCAGGATGCGTATTAAAAAGCATCAAGCATTACAAATTAGTAAAAAGTTTTTTCTTTTATTTTTTTGAAAGTGTACAAATTACTGTGTTTAATGAATTTTTTCTGTGGAAGGAAAAGCTAAGAAGGCGTCAAGAAAAGAGCCTGGCGAAAAGAGCGCAACAAATCTCGAGCCCGCATTTTGACTTAATTGCTACGCCAGGAATTTCCAAATGAAAATTTCATCAAAAGTATCTTGTTTTATATAATTTCGTATTTTATTTTCACTGATGACTTATTTTTTATCTGTACTTCGTCCGAGAGCTTTGTAATTTTTTCAGTCTTATTGTTTGAAATAATTTTTGCCCGCTTCGTTGGGTGTTCCTGTGGCCTTTTTGCTGTCTGCCATTGTCTGTGAGCATATTTATTGCTCCCTTCACATATTTATATATATATGTTTATATATTTGTGTAGGTATGTTTTTAATTTTGTTTTTTTTTTTTTTCTGAGCAGCTCAATGTTCATTGATGTATTTTCTGGCTGTGCATACAGCCCGAGGCTGTCGTTCGAATATTTTTTGATGGCATTAGAAATTAATGAAATCAGTTTCGCAAAAAGGAAAATGATAAACAAAAAAAGAAACGAAGTAATGCGGGGCATCAAATTGGAAATAAAAATTAAGCCCCAAGGCGTTTGTTTTGTATACTTTTATTGTGTGTATATTGATTTTTTATTTGTCGACATTATAAGTGGGCCAAGCTGCGTTCGAAACCAATGCATTCCCTATCAGACTGCAAAATATTCAATAGCAAATATGTTTTTTAATTAACTGTTAGTAGTATGAATATTTTAACAGTTTTCGCACAAATCAACAGAAATTCTCTGCGTACAACTCTTTTGCCAAATGCCATTAAAAATTTCAGAAAAAAGGTCGTACAACAAAATTATATATGTATATCATGAAATATGAAATAGCCAAGCGTCGAAAGGGGAGGGCATATATTTTTCATATTTTTCATATAAGCGTATAAAAAACAATTTTCTTTGATTTATGCGCTCGTAAAAAACAAATAAAATTTACATGCACATATAAAGGCAGCCTTCCACATATAAATGCGTATAATATAATATTGTGCTAGCTAATATATTAAAAATATATGAAACCGGAGAAAACTGCCGCTGGCTTCAAAATGCGCAGTAAAGTATGCAGCTGGATTTTCGTCCCCAACCCCCTCCAAAAAATATAAAACACAAAAAATAAAAACAGACCGCAACATTTTCATTTTGGGTCGGTTAAAATGGAGAAAAGAAAACGAAAGAAGAAAACGACAACAAACAAACAACCTAACGTAATGTGGACGTAATGTGTGGCAAATATGTGCGCTGCACACACATATATATAGATTAAATACATACATACATATATATTTATATACCGTTCGAATATACTTTTCTCGCATGTGCAGTTGCGAACACATAAATAGTTAATTTAGTGCGTGTTGCGTTGCATTTACGATGTGTTACTTCGTCTGGGCATAAAAATAAAACAGTTATATCACACGCAACAATTGTTTTCAGTCAGTTGAGGATTTCTAAGACAGCACTTTTAATTTCAGAATATTTAAAAACAAACTTGTTTTTTTTTTTTTTTAAATAATCCAATAGATAACATACAACGATTTTCAGAAATAAATTATAAATTAAATTTCCAATGAGAGATCTATCTGCACATCAGGAATATATTTTATTTAAAATGTATACATTGCAGGCTCTAATTTATAATGTATATTTGAATTTAATAAGCGAGAAGCATGCAGGCAGAAATGTTTGTCTTCTTGTGGGGCAAGCTGTTTGCGTATGTTGATTAGCTGTTAAAACATTTCAGCCACAACTCAATTACCAAAGCAACGTTGCGCCTGTTGCCAGCCGAATTAGAAGCACATTAGATTGGCTCAGAGCAACCGCGGCCCATTTATGAGGCTGTCAGGCAAATTAGCCAGCAACATGCACTTGAATACAAACTTGGTCTGCATGACGAATGTCTGTCTGTCTGTCCGTCTATCTGTTCGCGTGTCCATCTGCTGTCTGTTCGTCTGGCAGTGTTTGTGTACGTGCAGGCAGCTCAATTACATATGCCCATAGCAATGTGCACTATAGTCGGGATTGGAATTGGAATCGGTGTCTATAAACGTTGCGTTAACCGCTTTAGGCAGCCTGCGTGTGCCAAGTGTTTGTGGCGGCTCTAATGCCATGCTAAATGGTTAAACACACGACCCAACAGCGTTATCAACACGGAACTCAATTAAGCTGGACTGGACTGGTCGAGGCTGATGCCGACACTTCATAACTTCATAATTCCCAGCCACGCAATTACTTATAATTTATCTGAGCAGAGTTGTGCCAGACTTTTCGTAAAGTAATATCGTAGTCCCCCTCCCCCCTATTTGCTTTAATTCTTACTATCAAAATGCTTTGCGTTTTTGCAGTGCAATCTAAAGTGATATGCCCGGCACTTGGCCATGTTTCGAGTCGACTTCCTTGTCATGCCTCACTACAAATGAAACGCTCTGTCATGTGTCAGTGCTAAAATACAACAGCAGCAACAACTGGCTGAGCCAGAAACAAAGTAGCAGCAACAGCACAGAACAATCAGTGGGTACATGACGCCCAAGCACACTAGCCCCCCATATTCCCCATCCCAATTACCCTACCCATTTCCATTCTCATTCCAGTCTGGGGGCTCACAGTCATTGTCATTAATTTAGCTAGCTCTGCCCAAAGCAATAGCTTACGAGCGCTCCAAACTGTTCCGTTCAGTTCTGTTCTGTTCTGGTGTTGGCGTCGGCATGAGCGTGCAAAAAACTTGGCAGTTAAACAGCAGCTTTCAGTCCAGCGCCAGATATTCAACAGAGCGCACAGTGGAACAAAATTTTAATTTTTGAAATATAAAAAATTGAAAACAATGCAGTTGTTGTAAATATTGAAACAAAATAACATTTATATTATTATAAATATATTTTTTGAATGAAACCATTGTTCTTTTAAAACGAAGTAAATGTGATATTTTTACCACTGTTCTGTTTTCCTGTTAAGCCTCACAGTCTCCATGGCCATTGGCATTGTAAGAGGTCTGGCGCAGTGTCTAAATTAAATAATTCCCACAACTGTTACACAGAATCATGTTGGGGGGCTGCCTATGTGTGTGTGTGTGTGTGTATGTGTTTGCCGGTGTTGCTGTGCTGTGTTTCATTCCGTTATTTTTGTTATTTTGGAGCGAGCGGCCGACTGATAAATGAGTCCCTAATATGAGCGTTGTTAATAAAAGTGGCAAATTAAAC
Organism: Drosophila micromelanica; assembly: GCA_004143825.1. NCBI lineage: Eukaryota > Metazoa > Arthropoda > Insecta > Diptera > Drosophilidae > Drosophila > Drosophila micromelanica. The sequence continues at coordinate 3,683 of SCDY01001984.1, read as the reverse complement.
GTCAACCTCTGCAATTTTGTGCCATTTGTTGGGGCTCCAGCTCAACTGATTATTGTTGTTGTTGCCGTTGTCTTTTGCTTTTTTAATGTCTATTTGTTTGCTATTCGAATGTCGAATGCCCAACGACAATCCCCCCGCCTTCCGCCCCCATCTGTGCATGTGTCTCATTAGTTTGTTTTGCCCGTTGTTGTTGCCATTGTCGACCACGCCCCGTGTTGGTTTATAGTTTGTCGCATGATTTTGCAGTTAAATGCTTACAAAATGCCCGGGCCGAGGCTCGAACATGACTCTTGAGTTGTTTTTAATGAGCATGTGTCGGGCATTTTAATAAACAACTCCCCGAAAAGGTTGCGCCTGCCCGCATAATTGGACAACTAGTGTTTGCCCTTGGGGCGTAAAATTTTTAATTAAGTTTCGGAAAGCAACAGCTTCTGCTTTTGAATAAAAATGCGGGGCACAGGTGAGCGGCAAATAAAACAATGAACCCATCTCAGAGGCAATTAAGCGTGAATAAATGTGTGTATTATTTAGATAAACCTGGGCGCCCAACGGGGCGTATGAGCAACCAAGTAACGAACAATAAAACCCAAATCCATTGATTATCGATAATTCAGGCAGCAGCTGCTGCTGCTGTTGCTGCTGCTGCTGGAATAAACAAATGAAAATGGCCGGAAGAGAGGGGAAATCTATTAACGCCGAATTATTAACGTCACACTATTCGTAATTTATACGTTAATTATACGCAGCGTGGGCGTCTATCCTGTCTGGCCTATAAACATTGATTATTATTGTTAAGCTGTTGGCCGCGCGAGCGGAGAGTGTGAGAGGCCAAGGGTGTGTGGGAAAGGAAAGCAAACAACAGGCTGGCAAAATGTTGACAAGCGGCTTACGGAATGCGGCCAAGCTGCAAGCGAATGAACTAGAAATGTGGCATGTGGCAAGCTGAAACATTAAACACGCTGCGCCTTAAGATATACATTAAAAACTATGCAAAGCACTGCGAGACAAGCGCCCACCCCCTTGTTCCGTTTCCTGTGCGCGATAACAGACTCGCAAGTAGGCAAGTAAAAGTAACAGGCTGACATATTACGACTAATGTTGCCGCGCCTTCGCTGCTCGGTCGCTGGAGAACTGGAGAACTGAGCAAGCATCTTGAGAGTCAACAACTACAACGACTGCGACTTTCAGGCGGTGCTGGTAGGCGTGCCCATATGCATAACTAAGACTGCAAATGATAAACTTGCAAGGCAAGCCGAGGCAAGGCACAGACACATATATTAACAGAGTGAAGGAAAGTATGTCAAGCTCAGTGACACAATAAGTACAGCTGGGGGGAATGGGTGGGTGGGGATTGGGTTGTGTGCCACGTGCAAATTATAAGCCTGCATGTGTTGCCCACATCAACATCCTGTTCTTGCTATTATCTAAGCTTATGCTGTGAGCATGTGTGTTGGCTCTTCTTTGGCGTTGCGCATACGCCGCATGTGCCACTAAATGCGTTTATTAATGCTTCTCCTTGGCCTAATTCGCAACACTTGTTCCTCATCGCCATACTCAACGTCTGCCGCTCTGCCATTTACATGCATACATCATTTTGCATACATGATGTATTGTTGGATCACAAAGTTATGCTGCTGCTGCTGCTGCTGCTTGGGGCCGCTTATGGCTTATGCCTCTGCTTATAGCGCCGTTTTTGCTCCCACTGTGCGCCTCCCTTTGTGTTTGCCTGAATGTCAGTGCAGAAAAACAAAGCAGTGACAGCGACAGCAACTACGACAACAACAACAAATGCGTAACAATGATAATAAAGGCGACAGGCAGATGGCCTTGTTGTTGGCCAGGTAGTCAGGCGCAAGGCCCAAGACACAGGGCACATAATAAAGACAAATGCGCACTACTTGCACAGGACACGTAATTAACACGGGATCCGTGGGCACGGGAACGGACATGAACACGGACACGGACGCGGGCACAGGTAAGCTGGTCAAATTTTCCTAATACAATGAAATTGTCTTTTGGGCTAAATTCTTCAGAAAACTACGTGGCCAGCTAAGGACACAAAGGACATAGTAGAGGGGCGCAGAAAGTTTTTCGTGGATTAGCTGTTGGCAAAACAAAAACAAATTATTTGAAAATTGGCTCAACAGATTTAATTGTATAAGTGCTTTGAGGAGCTGCAAAAGTAAATAAGTAAAACAAATATTATTAAAAGCTAAATACGTAAAAGTTTTAGAACTCTTAGAATTCTTCACAAATTTTTATCATGAGCACATTATTATTATGCAATATTTCATTTCAAAAAATGATCAATAAATCATATTAGATTTATATTAGAAATGCTCATTAAATTGTTGATAGTGCGTGTTGCGGTTGTGAATATTGTTTACACGCAATCATCGACTTCAACTCCGCTGATGCTGAAGTTGTGGCACAGTGTAATTAATATTAATATTCCCGTGACATTGCTCAGTTGGAGTCATTATAGACTTTTCAGCATTGTATGGTAAGGAGCGCTTGTTGCTATTGGATATAATATACATCGCTGCCTCAAATCACGACCCTTGACACATGCGTCCCGGTCTCCTAATAGCCGTCAGTCAGAAAGGCAAAGCATTAATCAAATTTGCGACCTAAAAATACTCAAGTTGAGTTTCATTTTTCTAACGCAGACAATCAAAAAACTTTGCAGGCCACCGCCCTCCCGTTCGCGGCCCAAGATAAGACCATTTAGCAACGTTGTCATTTCTCTTGTTTCGTAACGTTGATTTCATTTTATTGTTGTTGTTCGCCCCCCGCCACCGCTCACGGACAGTTACAACTTTCCCCAACCCAGAGCCGGCGCACGCCTGTCATAAATCTTGTTTTGAATGTCCTGCCAGCGTTGATAGCGCCCGAGTCAAGTCAGTCGAGTCATCGATTCGAATATAGCCCAGGCAACACATTAAATTAGTACACTTGATCGAGCAAAAAATATTTATGGCATGTGCCCGTCGAGCCGAGCCGAGCCCGCCTGACGCAGCCTTTTCAAGGACACCTCGTCGGTGAAGCGTTAACAGGCCTAGCCGAAAAGGGGGGCGTGGCGGCAGAGCGAACTGTTTCCACAGCCCGGCGCATTGTACCAGTTATAAATCTCGAACGCAAATTGACTGTGCAGCGTTGCGACGCCTTTCAAGTGGTCGGCAAGGGGGCAACGGCGACGCCATTTTGTGCCTCGTCCTGCCGGATCGCAGCCGGCTTGTCTGCCTCCATGTTTGAGATACGCATTTGATTGGCATTTTATGTTTGTTTTGCTGTTTGACTGCCGGTTTGACTTATGTTTCATTAATTTGCTGCTTTTTATTGGGGTTAACAATGATAAGACGGCTGCTTAAGTGCGAAAACCCAACCAGCAACAAAAAAGGAGATGCTTCAAATCTGAATGAGGACAATGGGAGTACTTAAAAGAACATATAAAAAACAAGTGAGAAGGCTCTAGTCGGGGCCGCCCGACTAGGAGATACCCTGAACCCTGCGGTGGTGTATGGTTTACACACACACACACACACACATATAAATACAAATGCACGTAGCACTCACTTTCCTCGGTGCGCGTGCCCTCAGTACAGAAACGAAATCCTTGTTTTCTTCTAAAAGAAATGTATGATCGTTATGAAATTTTCAGGACTTATTAGGGGCATCAAAAT
>SCDY01001983.1:0-19471 GCA_004143825.1 Drosophila micromelanica | reverse complement strand
CATGTGTAAACGAGCTGAAATGTTTATGGAACCAGATCGCAGGGTTCAGGGTATCTCCTAGTCGGGCGGCCCCGACTAGAGCCTTCTCACTTGTTTTAACTAAATATATTCAAATTATACTAATTGCAAACTACTACAACAATGACATTTAATACATTAATACGACAAAAAAGTCTGTTTCTCATGATTATATACATATAAGGATCTAGGTCAGCTATATAAACAAAATGTATCTTATATATTTGTTGTTAGTTCAGTTGCGTTTATAAGTGAAGCAGTTAATAGGGTTTCCACTCGGTGAAAAATTTAAGAGTTCAATTACCTACTTTTTTATCTATGGGTTATTATATACAAAGCAGATACATATTTTTTAAGCAGCACAGAAAGAAATCCAACTTTTAATTAAAGCAAAACGCTTTAACGACTTGTATAATAAACAGTAGGCAGCCCCAGCTAATGTATTACTTTTTATTATCTACCCCTTTATTTGAAATACTTGACCAACAGTAACAAATTACGCGTTGTCTCCCATCAGCTTTCGCAAGTACTCAACTCATTGTCTCTGGCCTCTGCTAACATTAATCATCTTGCAATTAGCACAGGGAGAACACAGAAAAAACTCTAGAACGGAACTGACAACCCAACTCTGTCTTTATGAGCACATGGTAATCATACACGAATTATGTATGTGCCAAAACGTGACTTATGTGTCTCGGTAACTGAACCGGTCGAGCATTTTTCTAGACTTTTATTAGGTTTTTGTTTCATTTTTTTATGACAACAGGCGTGTGACATGTACGAGTAAATTTTGAGTTGGAGTCGTAATCTGAGTAGCAACTGAGTTTGTTGAGTGAATGAATGAGTGAGTGATTGAATGAGTGAATGCTTGTTTGGGTCATTGAACGTTGTCAGCGTTGGTTCAAGTGTTATCGATGACATATGTATATATACTATCAGCAAGAGAGAGATAGAGAGAGGGAGAGAGTGACGGAGTTCTCTCGTGATCAACCTGACTCGGTGCTTGGCTCATCATGTCGCATCGTAAATTCACACATTTCACGCCCCATTCGTAAGGCCCTGCATCCTGTATCTGCAAATTGACAGCGGGCCACGTCCGCATTCAAATTTACGAGCTGCCCATAAATATGTGAAGAGACTTTTTTGCTTGGGCTCCAACTTTATCATAATTTTTCATATTTTGTTATTCTCGTTATACTCTGTACCCATTAAATTTGGTAAAAATGGGTATATTGCAGTTGAACAAAAGTTTGTAAGAGTAGCTTTAAACGGCATCATAATCAGACGATATGTATCGTTTTTTTAGTGGTATTACTTTAATCTTAGCAATCGGACAATAAACAGCAATTTAAAAATAAACCTTCTCTTTGCAGATGCTGAGTATCTTCTAGTCGAGCACTCTTGACCAGAGCCCTATCGCTTGTTTATTTTCTATGTGCGGCCCACAATATAATTGGCGCCAAACTTCTGCGAGCTGCCATTATGTAGGTTGGCCTCCGACAATGACGCTGCCATAACCTCAACTCCAACTTCAACATCGACTTTGACTTGAAGTCTGGTTTTTAGTTTTCGATTTTTGCTTTAAACGCTTAGCTTTCCGGTTTGGCGTGGGCGCCTCACGTGGGTTGTCCATTTGATACCCTCGCACACTCTACATCTCCCTTCCTTTCTCTCTCTCCCTGTTTCTTTCCGGCTTCTTTTCAATGTTTAGCTTTTAAGTGCCCAACATTTTTCATGTTTACGTTGGGTGCCGCCGCTTTTCAAAAGTTTTCTGGGTCGACAGCGATAAACTCACTTATTTTCACAGGTGTTTTTTCACTCCATTTGGACTCTTCCTCCTCTCTCACTCTCTACTTCGCACAATCTATTTTGATTTGAGTTGATTGCGTGTCGTTCGATGTTTTATGCGTTTTTAATATTGAAAATTGTTTGTGACAGAATTTATATTGGGTCATTGTTTGGGCGCTTGGCTTTTTTATGTGCTTTTAATTATTAACTGTCAAAACTGTAGAAGAGAAAAGGAGCGGAAAAGAAGAGTGGCATAGAGAAAAAGAGAAACATAACCAAAGCAATCCCATAAGTTCGCCCACTTGCACTTATTTATTATGTCAGCTTTGTTATCGCTTACTAGGTCAGACAAATGAAATCTTTGTTTGAGTTTTTTGGATCGTGGGCGTGGTTTATTGCATTTGAAGCTCAATACAGAAACGATATGTAGTTAACATTTTATCGACATAACTCAAAAATATCCTAAATTAAGGGCTTTCAAAGCCTATTTAATTATAATTGTACTTTGAAAGTGTTAAGCAATGGCGAGTAATTTCAACAACTTCCTGGCAAAGGAAGTTCCTTTTGAAGACTTTTCCAATGTGCCAAACTCATAAAACTTAATTATGCAACCTTAAATTTATGTCACCTGGCAGCATGTAAAAGCAATAAAGTTTCGATGAGCCACAACGAGTAAAAACTTGTGCGCCCAAATAGGAGCAAAACCAAAACATAGAACAGAGCGCTAGTCCGGCTAAAAAAATACCCTGTACACCGTTGGGCTTAAGGATGCCTCCTTGCACATTTAAAATGTGTGAAGGGTACACAAAACTAGGAGGCAAGCCAGCAATAAAGATAAGAATGGGGTGTGAAAACTTTTTAAGCCCGGCTGACAACTCTGAAGGAAAGTTGCCAAGTTGTCTCTGATTAAAAGAGCAACTACTATGTTTATAGCTGTAGGCACATCATCGCCAATTTAGCTGTTGTTGTTTGTGTTGTAGTTGGGCGCTGGCACGCAAAATATGCCGCCACATATGGCAACTGCCACTGACATAGTTGGCCGGGCTAGTTGACAAACCAAACTTGGCTACTTGGCAGTTGGTAGCGGTACTTTAACCCATTTGGGAAGAGCTGGGAAGAGCTAAGCCAGCCACGCGGCTCTCGAGATGAGCACTTGTCTCCTAACTGTAAAGACAGTAAAGCATCATTAAATTTGTGTGGCTATTAAAACGATTTTATTCGACGTACATATTGATAATCATTTATCGAAGTAAACTTAATTTGCGGTTTATGTATTTTAAGTACAAAACTGAAGACTCATAGAGACTCATAGAAAATGATCTAATAGTATACAAAGAAATAAGATGTTTATCAGGTTTTACATAAGCGGTGCTTGAATAATATTTTATACATATCGAGTTGGGTGCGCTCCATTTTTAATGAAATTCGTTTTGATTTGTTTCGATTTCTTTTGTTGTTTTTATTGAATTGAATTCGCATTTCGTTTTGCTACAAAATAGTTGAACGCATGGGAAATAGCGACAGATACAGAAACTGATGCGGATACAGATACAAATACGGATACAGATACAGAACAAGTTAATCGAGCAGATGAAATGGGTCAACAAAGCAGCCAAGAATCTCAGCTTGGCAAATTAAGTTGCGAGCCAAGTTAAAGTTCTCAAGAATTCAAAAATGTATCTACATCTGATCCTATTGTTTGGACTCTGCCTAATAAAAATTGGTTGTACAAGTTTTAATCGGCACGCGACTTGCAAACTGGTTTTATTTTTAACTATTTTTTAATTTTTATTTTATTTTGTTCGGTGGCTTCGATCGATAAACGATTTCCATATCCGTTTTGATAAACATAAATTCAGAAACTGCTTTTAGCCCTCGGCCTGCATACAAATTGAGCTCAACTTGAGTATTGTGTGTGTGTGCCTGACCATCAGATACTTGAGCACTTGTATCTCGTATCTTGTAGCTGTGTGTATCTGCAACCCTTTGAACGTGCTTGTGGAAATGTCAGTCAAGTTGCATGCGGCAAGGTTGTCACAGCACTTGAGTTTCTATCCCCTTTCTCTTCTAGTCTGCTGGCAGTGTTTTATTCATACGATTTTCTGACAGTTTTCTATCTGTGACAAATCGCAGTCATTTGTTATATATTTATTGCAGTAATCGGCCTCTGGTTACACTCAACTGACTGTTAAAATCTAATCAAGGCGCCCACTTGGCTTTTTAATGCCCGCTTAGAACACGCTTTGATAGCTTGTCAAAGCCTTGGCCATTGGACTTACGAGTTGCATGTTTCTGTATCTATAAGTATCTTTATTTGTGTATCTGTTTCTGCATCTGTTGATACCCTCTTCCCATTAAAAATGGGTGGCCAAATCCAAATTCAATAATAAAAACAAATTCATAAAATATTTCAAATCGTTTTAAAACAAAATAAATGTGTGTAAGTAAAAAAAAAATAAACATTATGAGACATATTATTCCAAAATAGTTTTGGAATTGTGAAATATTTTTATTTAATTTTATTTCTTGATTGTATATAATGGCTGCTCACAGCTGGGTATCTGGCAGGCGTTCACGCCCCACTAGAGAACTCTTAGTTGTTTTTGCTGCTGCTGTTGTTGTTGTTGGTTTTCCGACTGTTTGCCGCTTGTCAGTGCACACAGCAATGCTTTGACAATACTAATTGATTTCCACACACACGTACACTCATCAGATGTGTGTGTGTGTATATTTTCAATTGCGGTCTGTCGACGGTGTGTTTCAAGTGCCTTTGCGCTTTCGCATTGTATTTATGTGTTTGAGTTATTTTTGCTGATTTCTTTTATAATCGTGGTTTGTGCTGCATATTAAAGAAAATTTATTTCAATTGTTTCCCTCATAACTAAATATGACTGCCGGCTTGCTTAAAATATTTGTAGAGTATTTTGTAAACGAGGGTTTCAAGTATTATAAGCTCGCGATTGTTCTACAAATATTTATTTTTTTAAATGTAGTGCAAGTCCAATAAAGTAATTAAAAGTTAGAGGTATAAATAAATTTCAAACAAATTTAATACAGCTAATATTTTATGTTTAATATCATGTTAGTCTGCTTTATATTGCTCCTCCTGTTAATCCCTCTTATTTATCTTATTTTAAAAATTTGTTAACTATCATCTCGTGATTTTGTGAAGCTTGTATCTCAATGCATCTCAATTAAAATTAACTTCAGACGCCAAAATGCTTGATGAATCACTTTGGTATCTGTTCCTTTTTTCAAAAAAGAAAAATCAGCAGCTGTTGAGCAGTAACAAAAAGACAACTCAACTAAAGCAATTGCTGATGGATGTTTGCGTAGGCAGCTCGAAAATTAAAAAAAAATTCTTGTAGTAGCAACAACCAACGAAACCTATTTCCCCCTCCATCCCCATCTCATCCCATCCATTGCCACATGGCAACCCGATTCTTTTTACTGAGGTTTAAAAATAAAATGCAAAGCAAAACAAATTACGATGTGTGTATAAAAGGATGCACTATGCCTGTCTACCTCTACCTCTCCCTCTCTTTCTCGCTCCCTATATGTCTTTTTCTTTCTTTGTCAGTCAGTCCATCTTGTACGTGGTGAGTACATTTCAAAGTCAACCTCAGCCCAGTCGGTTCGTCTTTGTGGAGTTCATTAAAATATGTTTTTAAAAAGAAATAACATTCGCTGTTTGTGTGGCCGAAGTTTAAACACCCTTACAAACATATAGCTGATGTGTGATGTTGGTCATGTGTAAAGCAAATAATGAAGACCAATATTTTTTTATAATAAAATTTGTATTTTATTCTCGGCATACTGTTACGTCACAGTCTTTTGCTGTTTTGGCTGTGCGTAAAATAAAAAAACAATAACTAATTTTTACCGGTTGTTGCCATAGAAGACCATATATAATACATATTAATATATATATATATATGTATATAGCATATATTATGTACATATTAAATACACTGCCTAACATAAGTACAACAACCTCAGAAAGGGTATTCAAAATATGCATCCTGCAGAGATGCGAAGAGTACACAACATTTGCGCTTTTACATATACTTATATAACTATATAGTATACATATATATATTTTGCCTTTGTTTATCGTTTCATTGCATTGCACATGTTCCTCGGCTCCTCCCTCACAGCTCAGACAGACTCTTTCTTTATGATCAACTTATGTGTATACAGTTCATAAAGAAAACTCTTGCCACATGTGGCAAAAACAAAAAGTCTCTCGTCTGTCGGCAGACAATTTTCTTCTTTTCAGCCCGATTTTAATTGCATTTGCTGGGCACCCACATAGAATGCAGTTTATCCAGTTAATCCTTGAGCCATAAAACAACAGCAGCAACACTACAAAATAAACATAATTAATGACACATCTTGAGGAACTTGTCGCTAGATCATCAACAAACTGGTCTTTGCCATCAATTGAAAATGGGTTAAAGCACCGCTAGAAAACCCACTTTTTTGCCGAGAAAGCAGGCTAAAAACTATCTTTGGTTAAACCTAGGTAAATTTTAAACTTATTCTTGCAACTGCATTTCAGCTTGAGCGTCAAATATGGCAATAGAGTAGAAGTACAAAAATTCAAATACGGATATTTGTCTATGCACCCAAGACCCAACAGTTATATACATATTTAATTCATATAAAGGGTACATAATCTTCGACGTTATCTCTTTATTTTTTGTTTTGTTATTTAATTTTTGTTTTTTCGGTTATTGTTTTTTGCTGTTGGTCACAAATTAAAGTTTATTAAATTTCCGAAAAGCTGAAGATGATGTCAGCAAAGGGCATTGCCAAAAATAAATAAAAAGCTCCAACTGACAATAATCAACAGCTCTACAAACAACTGTTATTTTGAACAAGCTTCTTCTTTAGTGAGTATGAGTTGTTGTGCTTATCTCTACCCTGCTCCCTCACACGCATACAAGAGCTGATAATGGATGTAAATAGACAGCAACAATAACAATAACAACTCATCGTTTATCGTTTATTTCAACGTGTGTTGTTCTTGTTATCAGCTGCCTTCTACTAATAAACGAAGCAGCTGAACACGAAAAGCCGCTAAACAAACAAAAAAATTGTATGTGCGTTTTTTTCATTTTATCATCAAACGCAACGACAAGTTTTGTTTTTGTGTAACTTATTCAAATGCAGAGTGCGAGTAGTGTAGCATAACCAAACAAAATTGCATGTTTACCGTTGGAGAGCTTGCGACTGAACCTCACAAGATGTGAGTTTCATTTGATTGACAAAAGCTCAGACAGATGAAATGAAAGCGAAAATGTATTGAAAAATCAACAGCCATAGTACTTGATTCATTGGTGAGGAAGAGAGGGACCACACAGCGAGAGAACGAGCCTGTGAGAGAGCAAGTGTGGGAGAGAGCAACAAATGCACTGACCTGAATTTACAGCAAACGTAAAAGCACAAGAGGCGTATCTGAATGTGGGTAAAAAGGTAAACATGTGCGAGAAAACACCGAAAAATGAAATAATTGAGAGGCACAGGCAAATGTGACCGATAAAACAAGGCGCGGCAGGCGACAAGTGTTTACAGTTATGTTAAGCAAACTGTTTTCTTTTTTTTTTTTGTGTTATTGCGCATGTATTGGTAACTGTGTTGTGTATACATATACGCAACGTCCTTGTGCCTAACACAACAGAAAAAGAGCGAGTGGGAAAGGGAGACGGGGGCAAGTCAGCGCCACCCAGTTAGCTGTTGTCAAAGTCTACACTTGCCTTTCAGCTCCGTGTCCGTGCGTGCGTGTGCGTGTGTGTGTGAGTTCTGGAATTCTGCCTGCTTATTGAATTTTCACAAACGAGTTGCGCAAATTAACTATGCGCGCTTTGAACCTTTTTCTTCTTTTTTTATTAATTCAATTGAATGGCACTTGGTAAAATTAGTGTTTTGTGTTCTTTTTCATTCGCGTGAGCTGCTGCTGCGCCCTTTACACATATATACACACACAAATGAGACACTCACTCACACACTCACACAATTTTTCACTGGTGCAAAAAAAGGTTGGACAATTAACACAAAACAGGTAAAAACACATGTAACTGGAACTAAACACTTTAAAACTTTAAGTTCTGTCAGAGCTCCGCGCACATTATATTGACAGTTTTTCTTGACTTTTTTTTTTATTAGTTATAGCCCGTTGGAAATGCAAAATTGCATTTTTTTGATGGTGGAATTTTTGCGCGGTGCGTAGAATCTGTACGAACCGTTCACGACAACGCCATTTTTACTTCTGACAGCTGTTTTGGCGTAGTGGTGTGCGATATTTATAAAATATCGCTATAATCGGGCAACGGAATATCGATAGGTTCATAGTTACTTTTAAAGTAAGTCACTTTTAGTATATACGTTTGCCAACCGATAAGTTTAGTCAAAGGATGTATTAATCGAACTTTGTTAATGCCCGCACTTATTTAAATATATATTTACTGTGGAAATGCAACATATGATTTGGCTCGTGAAAAAAATATTAATAAATAGAATGCAATATGCATGCATAATATCGCTGAATGGCTGCTTAAATAACTAACAATTTGAGGAACAAGCGTGCTTCATTTCTTGGCCTTGGACTTGGCTGCAGTTGGCTTTTTGGAGCTGCCCGCTGCTTTGAAGCCAGTGCTCGCGGCCGGCTTTTTCTTGGATTTGATCAGCCCGTCCAGTTCCAGATTATCCTGGTCCTCCTCATCGCTGGAGTGTGCCCTTTGCGCGTCTTCGCCCTCTTCCTCACCGAGCAGACCGGCCTCCTCGTCAGCGGCCTCGGCGCGCTTCTTCTTGATGCCGGCCTGTGCGGAATAGGAGTAGGCCATCACCTCTTTGTTGTAGGCACGCGTCAGCGCCGCCTTGACACGCCCATCGATCGCATCCATGGGCGACTTCTTGCCCGGCCAGGCGGTCAGCTCGATCAGCGACTCCAGATCCTCGCGCAGCAAATGATAATCCTTCATCACGGCCAGCGCCGCCGGCACGCCCTCCTGGCCGGCCTGCGCCAGTGGCCGCACGATGTTGGCCAGAAGGTGGGGCGCATATTCGAGGCGTACTGACAGCCTGGAGCCGGAGGTGCAGACGCGCGTGTGATCGTGCAGCTCCTGGGCGAGGCGGGCGCGCTTGTTGCTGCGCGAGTTCTTGCCCAGCCAGCCGGGGAAGTTGATCTGGCCCGTGAAGTGGCCGCTCATGTACTCCCCGGGCAACAGGGAGCTGAAGACGGCTTGTGTGGGCAGCAGACTCCAGGCGGAGTTGGCGCGTATGCGTTTGTCCACCATGTCGCCCAGGCTGAGTGCATCCGCGGCAGCGGCCACCTTGGCCATGATCTCGTTCCGGTTGCCCTGGGGCAGCACCTGCAGATAGTTCTGCTGCACGAAGAGCGGCGCCATGCTGTAGTCGTGGAAGAACAGGTCGCACTTGTCGTAGATGCTCATCTGCTTGTGCTCCTCGGCGGTGAATACCTTGCGCACCACCTCCCACGGCCCCAGCTTCAGATCCTTGGCGGCAACCGACTGCTGTGCGGTCACAGTGCGCTGCGGGAGTTGCTCGCCCGCGCTGAGCAGGGCAATATGATTGATGGTCTGGCGAATGTCGTTGTTGGTGGCCGCGATGATCTCCTCCAGCTTGGCGGGCGGCAGCTTCAGCTTCTCCTTGAAGCAGATGCTCAGGACGCGACCCTTGATCTGCTCGACGCGTGGCCGCTGGAAGCGCAAATCGTAGCAATAGTTGACCAGGGACCGAATCTTGGGATGGTTGCGATCGTTGCACATGCAGATGATGGGCACCGAGCTGTCCTTGATCAGGGCGATCAGTTCCTGCATGCCGCCGCGATCCTCGTTGCCCGCCATTCCGTCCACCTCGTCCATGAGCAGCACGTGCTTCTTGGACACCGCCTGGGACTGGCCGTTCGCGTAGCCATAAAGCGACTTGTTGCCCAGCAGGCTGGCCACCTCCTCCTTGAGCAGTCGCTTGCTGCGCGTGTCCGAGGCATTGAACTCGACCGCATCGAAGCCCAGCTCCCGGGTCACGAGCGACGCCGTCGTCGTCTTGCCAATGCCCGGCGGACCCGAGAGAAGCGCCGCCTTGTAGAAGCTGCCGTCATCGTTCTTGGCCCAGGGGTTCGGGCGCTGCGGCTTCTTCTTGCCGTCGTGGTTCACATACCACTTCGACAGCCAGTTCATCAACCTGTGGGGATAGGAATATTTATGATTGAGTGAGGACGAAAGTACAGATCTCACAGCTATAACCCGGCTTTGCTCGTGCCACGTATGTAAGTCTAACAGCCTTTTCATAAATAACTTAGTAAATCAGACAGTTAATCAGTAAGTTTGTCAGTCAATCAATCAGTTAATCAATCATCAGACTATGTTAGGCCGGTTCAATGTGTTCAATCAGTCAGTTAATTGATCAATACATAAATCTTTCAGCAATCAGAAAGTAAGTTTGTCAATTCATCGGTCAGTCAGTCAATCAGTGAGTTGATTAAATAGGCAGTTAATCATTAATTTAGTCAGTCAATCAGTCAGTCAAGAAATGAGGCGATTAGTCTGTAAGTTCTTCAATCAACTAATCAGTCAGTTAATCAATTTGTTATTAGTTAATAAATTAGTAAGTTAATGCTTAATTTCAGAAATTTCAGTTTATCAGGCAATCCATCAACCAATCAGTCAATCATTTACACTTTACTCACTTGGTGACATTGCTGCCCGGACCGGCCTGGCCCACAATCTCTTTGGTGGACGTCGGCTTGTATTTGTCCACCCAGGCCATGTTCTCGACGTTCGTCTTGCTCACATTCTCATTGTTGTTGGGCTCCTTGGGACCAACACTTAGCTTCGGCTCCCGCTTCACTTTTACACTGCTGCCGCTTGTCTCCTGCTTGGAGGGGGATGAGGTGTTGCTGCTCCTATCTTCGTGTTCCTTCTTGTTATTTAAGCTGCTCTTCTCCTGCTCCTCTTTTATCTTAGAGCTGCCGTTGCTTCTCTTTTCCTCCTGTTCCTTTTTAATCATTGAGCTGCTGCTGCTCTTCTTCTCGTCCGGCTCCTTTTTCACTTTTGGGCTGGGACTCTTCTCCGGCTTCACCTTCACGCTGCTCTTCTCGCCTGATCGCTCTCTGATCAAGTCGAACAGGCCATCTTCGCTCAATATGGTCACGTTGTGCTCCTCGGCTTGGGCTAGTTTCTTGGGACCCGCCTCCTCGCCCACCACCAGATAGTTGAGCTTCTTGCCCACTACGGTCATGACTCGCCCGCCAAATCCCTTGATGACCGAGGCCGCCTCGTCGCGCTCCATGGACTCGAGTATGCCGGTGACCAGAAACGTCAATCCCTTCAAGCAATCGGGCGCACCCTTGGGTATCTCCTTGCTGCCCGGGTTCAGGCAGCTGCTGCGATTCTTGTACTTCTGGTAGAGCACAGCGGCCATGCGCTTCCGCTCGTGTCGCTCCTCATCCGAGAGCACGCTGCTCTCCAGATCTGCCTGCGACTCCCTCTTGGCCTTGGGCGTCTTTCCAGCTGGCCTCGGGCTGCTGGCCTTGGCGCGCTTGCGACTGGGTTCCGGACTAGGCTCCGGCGCGGGCTCCTCGAGATCCACCTCCATGAGGCTTCGATCGATGGCCTCGTCATCCATCTCGATGAGGCTGCGCTCCTTGGGTTTGGGCGCCTCCACGCGCTTGGTCTCTCCGCCGAACAACTCCGAGGGATTCACCTTGGGCAGCTGCTTGGGCGCATCTTTCAGCTTGGACAGCGTGGGCTTCTTGGCGGATGTGTGACTGTTATCGTTACGCGGAGACTTGGTTTCCAGCGCTCGCCGCGTCTTCTTCAGCTCCTTGCCGTGCTTGCTCACCTGCGGACTGGCGGGCACCTCGTCCTCATCGCTGGATATGACCAGAGCCTTGCGTTTTTTGGGCGCCGGCGACGGCGACGCATCCTCGTCGCTGGTCTTCTTGCCGGGCAGCCGCTTGAAGAACGAGTCTATACCCTGCAAACGAACGAAGCGCTTACGAACATTTAACGCACATTTAAAAAGAATAAAAACTTACGCGCTGCATTTTCTTAGACTCTATACCGCATTAATATTGAAGCTAAAAAGGCGCACAATGAAATAAAATCGATTGATATCGATGTTTCTCAAGCATTTATATCGCTTGAGTGTGACCGTCTGCAGTGAGCAGACAGCTGATGTTCTTGACACTAGCAGCCATAACCTTCTGCTTTTGTCATGGCATATTTTTAAAATTCAAAACAGTTTGAACAAACATAAATATTCTTTAATATTGATTATAAACAAATTTTAATTTAGAGTTGCCAAATAAAAGTTTGTTGGTCTTCAGCATGCAATTATTATTAAATTAAACAGCAGTTTTAGCTGATAGTAGTTGACAACCAGTCATAGCGCTCAGCTTGCGTCACGGCACACTTTTGAATTAAAATTCAACTGAATAGGGCGTTAAACTTTAAACACATTTTAAATTTAAATTCATCGTTCAATCTTAAGTTGACAGAATAAATGTAAAACAACAAATTGCATTTGTGCTGACCGAGCAGCTTAGGTTTTCATTGATTTGACATGTTATTTGACATATGCGCCATCAATCTCGCGCTAATGCCAACTAATCAACTCAAATCACATTATCAAACACCGTTCACAGCACTTATTACACTTGCCACATTGGGCTTGTGAAGCGGCACAAGCTGTTTAAATGCATTTACAAGGCATTAGAAATTTGCCACCCCACACACACCCACCCCCTTGTGCCTGCATTGTTGTAAAAGTGTCACAATGTTCGTTCGCTGATTACACGCGCAATTAAGGGTTGTGGACAGGCGCCATGCACCCACCAACCCCTCCCCCGCTAACACACAGCGACCGCACGCGGACCGCTTTTGTGCGGCTTGTGCGGCCTGTTGCACGTGCTAACGCTGAACGCTAACAACCAAATGTTACCCTTGGGGCAACGGCGAGCGTTGATCGTTACTTAACCTTGATTTTTGATTAAATTGAATATAAACAAGTGGGGAAAAACTTCCAGTTAACATGTCCTGGGGGAATTTTGTGTCCTTATGCATTTGTACGGAGCGTATTAAGCGTTATATTTAATGAAAATAAACACTTGATGGCGTTTTATTTAATTTTAAGTGTTGTTCATGACAGTGCTGCCCATTTGTTGTATGCAACGCGTAGCAATGAGCTTATGTTAGTGTGCAAATATGCAACAGTTAACAACATATAAGCTTTCATCACATGTCTTTAAAAAATTAATATCATTTTATATGTAATTCAAACAATAATCTGTCTATGTATGTATGTTTGTGGCGCCAAAGTCTCTCGTTAGCCTTGTTGTGCTGCTATTGTTGTTTTTGTTGCTACTCAGCGCAACAAGTTAAAATATTGACACAATAACAATTGCGCATTCATTGATAAACCGCAAAGGGGAGCGCGTTGAAGCATTAAAAAAGAGTTCAACGCTTTTTTTCGACAAAAAAGAAGACAAAAATACGCAAAAAGGGTTGTCCAACCGCACATATGACAAAAGTCCCACACACAGACACACGCACACATACACGCACATGCACATGAATATAAATTGACTTGCGCGTCAAATCTCATTTAATAGGCCTTAAATTATGCACAAAAGTCGCTAGGCAAACAGAAAATTCGACTTTCTGCCCTTTTCATTGTTACCCCCTCAAAGAGGGCGTTTGCTGTTTTTTTCCCCGCAAATCGCATTTACACGCATTTATTACATTTTCTCATTTTGCATTAGATTACGTGACATTGATTGTTGGCAAAGTGCTGCCAGATTTTTTTTTCCGACTGCATGACTTTTGTTAAATTCCCATTGGGCAGATTTGGCGGCGTGTTGTTGTTGTTGTTGTTTTGGTTGCTTGTGTGTTTTTGTCACTAATTTGAAAATGGCGTGTGATTGCAAACACTTGTTTCAACTAACCACCACCCCCTGCCCCCCTCAATGCTCGACCCCTGCGGCTGTTTGCTTTTGGCATTTATCGATCATGAACTATGCCTTGATACTCCCAAATAATCGCCTGCAGCGCCTGCCCCTAACCCGCGCTTTTTCTGGGCACCCACTGTTAGTGCGTAAGGGTATATTGGTTGTTTTCAAGACTATCTAAGGAGGCATCTCCGACTGCTTCTCTTCCTTCCCTTTGAACGAATTTTGAATATGTATTCTAATCGATGTTACGGAGAGAGAGTTTCTCTTATTTTATTTTTAGCATATCTAAGATCTTTCGACGCGCAGGATATCTGCTAGTCGGACACACCCGACTAGAGCACTTTTATTTATTCGCTGTTGACTTAAATTCTCGCCTTTTTTCTCTCGCCCCCTCTCGCTCTTGCTCTTTAATCGTGATTAATTGTTTTGACGCATTATTTTGATTTGATATTTATCAAAATGTCGCAAACTCGCGCTTAGCCTTTTATTATGTTTATTTAACTGATTAATCGCGGGGTATTTACGACTACAAGCTTATGTGTAAGTGTGTGTGTGTGTGTGTGTATAGACCCTTTCGCTGATGAAATTCACCAAAATTAGATTTGCATTCGGTATTTATGTTAATTTACTTTTATGTCAGCTAAGCTAGTGAAAAATTTGTTTTTCCTGTTTGTTGGGCTAAAACTATTTATTAAAGAAAACCTGGGACTGTTACTCACGATTTTTATTTTAATATATGATCTAAAAGTATGAAATATTGAGTAATATGAGAAACTAATTATTAATATGTCTTGTGAAAACTTTGAAGAACGTGAGCTTATTAAATTTTTAAAGTTTTTCATGCTTATAAAGTTACTAAAATTAGTTTGGAGGAGACTGCAAGGAATTATATGTAATTGTTAGAATAGTTGTTGACATTTAAAAATATTAATAAATATAATATATACTTAAATTAAAATGCGTATGAATTGTTTTTTATTAAGCAGAGGAATAGTTGGAGATGTTCATAAACAGATATTTGTATATAACTTAACATGCTGTCCACATATCCTTAAAATTTTCCATATACCTTTTTTACCTACAATGTTTAGACAAAGCTCTGCAATTGCAATTGCCACAGTCAATTTCTTGGGCATTCCTTAAAGCTGGCTCCGCCTTCGGGTTGAGTTTGAAGTGAGTTGGCAGCGCATGTTCGCTTTAAGGACGGCAGATCCAGCTAAACAAAAGTCGGTCGACGTATTCATTGATTTCAATTTGCTTTCGTTGCGACGCCATATTTCAATTTCTGACCGTTGCACAATTTACAAGCCAGAGCATTTGTCTCCAAGCCCCCTCCCCCCACACACCTCTCCTAGCTTGTCCCTAAGCATGTCTGCGCGTGTGTGTGTGTGTGTCGCTGCAGACTCTCAGCTCAACAGACGGACAGGACAGCTTAATTGATGAACAAAGGCGTTTGGGCCAAAGTTTTGCTTAGGCGAAAGAGACACGAGACACTGCTTGGGTGAAGGGGGGGGGTGTGAAGAGTAGAGAGTGTGTGTGCGCGCTGGGCCGGTTGCAGTCATCGTCTCCGGAGGACTTGCAGAAGTCGTACAAAATATTTAACACCCGCTGCGCGTATTTATGGGAGAATGAACCTGTGTCTTCGGCATCATCTCCACCATTTTGTTTAAGACGCGCCCGCGGACAGCCACAGCAGAGCTGGCAACTCTACAAGAACACAGGGAACAAGTTTAGTCGTTCATTACATGAACAGTGAACCAGTTAAGTCATTTTGGGCACTTGATTAAATTATGTAAGGATTATGCGCGATACTTTCCATTTTTTGAGGTAATCGAATTTTTTTCTTCAAAGTACGAATTTTAATTAGGATGTTCGGGATTAGAATAAGAATTTTCTTACATAATACTTTGAAATAATTCAGGAGAGATGAAAAATAGTTCAAATAATTTTACATTCGTTCAGTTATTGAATTGAACTGGTTCCGAGCGCAGTTACACATCACCAATGCACCGTTCTTCTCATTCTCAGCCTGTGGCAGATTTGCAATTCCAATTGGCGCGACGTTGTCGTCGTCCGTCGGCTGTCGTCTGGCGTTCGCTCTCCACCGATGATTAGTGCTCATCGCTGTTGTTGCCATCTCTGTCTAGTGCTAGTCTTATTTAAAGGGGGGCAGGGGCAAGGCACTTTCTCAATGGCCGCCCGTTTTGAGCATTCAACCTGTCCGCTGTTTGTCCTGCCCACTGTTTAACCTGATTTTTATTGCACACACAGCGCAATTATTTGTTTTATTAACTGTTGAACATGGGTGCCTTTCGGTACGTCATGTTTCCTCCCCATCTCTCTCCTCACCTTTCTCCTCTCTATTATAAAAACAATTGTAAATTGCATAAGTTATGAATTTATGGGAAACTGGTGACTTCTGTGTGGCAAAGCTGAACGTGTGAATAGCAATCGATATGTGTTGTTCGATAACTCGAACACCGATTTTTTGTGTTGTCGCAATTAACCTTTTAAGGTGCTGCAAATCACAATTACAATTGGGGTTTTCCCATGGGAAATAACATTAGAGCAACTTTGGTGGAAATTTATTATAAATTTAATATATGGCGGCAATAGCAATTTAGTATCAATATTTATAAGTTGGCAAATAACTAAACATATGATACATGGATGGTTTTTTATTCGTTTTTTTTAGGTATTTAATGTTTTATTTAATTATTATTTTAAAAATTTTTTAGATGCTAGCTTTAGTCTTAAATTTCTTTTGAGCCTCCACCGGGTTTCATTATTCTGGCATATTTTCATATTTATTATCATTCTTCAAAAATTAAAATTAAAATTTTTTATTTTGTTCTGTTAAATAAAACTTTTCTAGATGTCCTCTAATCAAAATTAATTTTTTTGATTTAAACAGTTATAGTTGCGGGCTCTGTTCCCATCGCTATGTTGGTGTCCTTTGACGACTATCTACCAATTGATTATGACTCTTTTACATTAAAGTAAAAGAAGTTCTAACTCTGTAACATTTATAGACTTTGAAGCCAAAGAATGGTTTCAGTAATTTTTAATTGAAACTCAAATAAATATGGCGCATAAAATTGACGAATGCTGCGCCGCTGGAATCGATTCAGCTAGATTTATAAATATGTGTGTGTGTATAGTATATTTTAAATGCCGATAAAAGCGCATGTACGACATGCGACTAAACAAGGCACAGAACATGGCATCATTACCACCAGGGGAACCAGCGCCATGTTTGATGATTAAATCTTGAAAATGTTAATGATGCCGACGACGCAGCCGTTAAAACAACAGCAACAACAACAAGAGACCCATCTTAACTACAGCAAAGAACTCAAAACTGAAAGCGAGATAGAGCGTGAGACAGACAAAGAGGGAGAGAGAGCGAGAGCGCGAGAGAGACAGATAGGCAGACATGGAAATTAGCTGACGATCGTTAAATGAGCGGCAATTTTGGGTGACGCCAAGCAAGGATCGACAGCAAACAGAACCCAACGGATCCCCAACGGATAGCATCGGATCGGTTTTCATTTGACGCGCGGCTCGGTTTTGTTATTCGTCTGATATCGATTCGAATTCGATTTCGATCTGTTGATTAACCCGCCAGGTACGACTATCAAAATACCCATTAGCAATTAAAAGACTTATGACAAGTTGAGGGACACTCCGACTAGGTACCGTTCGCTGCTGTTCGAAGCTCAAAATTATGGGACATTAATTGGTAACCAAAAAAATTAAAAAAAAAACTACGAGAAAATGGAAACAAAATTATGAAAAATATTATTGCATTGTCTGGCTGCGAAGCGTAAAGCGTTTTCATCTTTCTTGCATCTTATTGTTGTTGCTGTTAATTTTTTTTTTTTTTTTGGTTTCCTTTGTGTAACTGGTTTTATGTAACTGCGGATTGCCTTTTGTAGCTGTTCTGGTTGTTTGTGTCAACTGCTTTTTGTGAACGCTCTATGGCTTATGGGCTGGGTTAATGGTCCGGACTATTGAATATGGTGTTTATAAGGCGAAGATGTGTGATAAACTTAAGAATTGATAACTGAAAACTGTCAGGTGGTGTAGGGAGTAGGACCTTTAGGTAGACTTTTAGTAATTTGTAAGAGAGCTCCTGAGATTTCTTATTACTCGCGGTATTTGATAAGGAATTTCTTAGTTTTGAGTTTATTTGCCATCTCTCTCCCAGCTTTGGCTGTGTCAATCGCAATGATAATTTGATCGTCATTGTGCCGCTTGTCTTGTGCGTATCTTGGCTTAGACTGCGGTCTTCCCTGCTGCAGCACATTCTCGGCCAGCCATAGAAACACAGGTCGTACATTACGCACGCTCAGGCAAAAAAATAAATAAGAAAGAAAAAGGCAGCCGAAACCGAAACGACTTCAGTCCGAGACTTTGACTGGGATTGCATTCTCATTCTTTGGGTTTCGGCTCGGTTCGGGGCTCGTATCCAAGCACACGTCGCTGTGTTGTCAAGTTTCTCAAGATTAATTGAACAATCAATTTAAAATTTTATAGGTTTTAAACTTTTCATTTCTCTTACACGATTTTCTGTGTCTCTCTCAACCAGAGTTTTGTTGTTGTTGTTGTTGTTGGTGGCATATAAATTTGTTTTCTTTGTATCTGTGGAATGGTCTGGCCAATTTAAAATTATGAAATAGTAGCGTTAATGAAAGATAAACTTGTGTGTATTTTGGCGCGTTGCTTTTATGCATTTGCCTTATTTAATCTGTCGAAGATATTCACGGGGACACCAGTTGCTTCAAGAGGGTTCAAATCGTAGGAATTAAGTATGGGATAAGTTACACTTGGAAAAATGAAATTTATAACTTTAAGAATGATAAAATAAAATATAATGTAATTATATGTAATTGATGTAATTTCCACAAATAATCTTTAAAAATATTATATAAAAAAAAATAATTTAAAATTTTTATTATTCTCAATGTTTTTGCAATTTCCTCGTTGCGTCAATGACAACATCCCGTATTAAAATATTTTGATGGCTTCTATTAACAAGACATTAAAGTTTATAAGCCTCAAAGACATTAAAATCTTTAGTTGGCACATTAAAGTGCAAATTGTGTCCACTCGCAAATGTGACGACAAGGGGCAATTTTCCTATTTTTATGGGCAACAACGAAAAAATTGCCTCTAATTGTGCGAATTGCGCCGATCATCAAAAGTCCCGAAGGAAGAAAGTGCGAGACCAGCTCATATTTCTCTATGCTTCGGACAAGCTCAGCTGGAGTTATAAAGATACGTTTATGTACACAGAGAGAAAAAATCAAGTATTCCATACTTGAAACGGCACATTTCAGACTTGATATCTCACTAAGATTGAAATTACTAAAGTCAAGCAGATCGTACTTATATTAAGTACGACTTTTTGAGTCCGACAATTTAAGTATTTAGTATTTTCATACTTAAAAATTGAGTTCAAAACGTACTTGAATTAAGAATTTGGTTCTTGACTTAAGTAAAATTTAAACTTAAATTAAGTTCATAAAATATTTAAAATGAGTATAAAAACATCTTAAACTAAGTACATTCATACTTCATTCAAGCAAACTGCAGACTTGAATCAAGATCTTGTAAACTTGAAAATTGAGTATAATACGTTCTTGTTCCAAGTTTTCTTGCACTTGAATTAAGTTTTTGTGTACTTAA
>SCDY01001982.1:0-43701 GCA_004143825.1 Drosophila micromelanica | reverse complement strand
TTTATATTTATATTTATATTTATATTTATATTTATATTTATATTTATATTTATATTTATATTTATATTTATATTTATATTTATATATTTATATTTATATTTATATATCTGCATTTCACATATACATAACATAACAAGGACTTACAGATATTTAGATAGGGAAGTTCAAATACTAAGAGTTCGCAGCTCGGGTGCTTTTTCTTGGTGTGTGGGGACTGTGCTAGATAGTCCTGTTGATTGAGGTCATTTGCAGGGGGGTAAACGTGCAGTCAGAACGTATTAAGAGTTCTGCCAGAGCTGGGACAACTTGTCAAGGCAGAGACGGCGGAATGGGAGTGTGTGGGCGGGGGTGGGGGGCTGCACATTCGATTAGCGCGACGAGCGTGTGGTAAAACTCGATGAGTTTTATTAGTAAATAATGGCAAATCATTTGCCAGTTGACACTCGTTGAGGGGATGCCAAAATGTCAGTAGCAAATATATACATATATATATATATATATATAATTATATATATTTAAGGGGCAAGCAGCTCAAGGACCACAAGGATTCAAGAAGCACACACACACACATTCAGCCGCTGCGGCTGCTAATGAGCAACATTAATGAGCGCTATTTTTCACTGAAGGGACAATCAGTGGGCGAGTGTGTGTGTGTGTGTGTGTGTGTGTGTGTGGGAATGAGGCTGCTCAAGTCTCTTGGGTATTTAAGCGGCCAGAGTGAAGCAAGTGTAGCAATGACAGCAGGTGCACACGCACGCACACACACACACACGCATACAGGGAAGCAAGAACCACCACCTGCCCCACCCACACACCCACACACCCACACACTCACACACACACACGCACACCCAGTGGCCGGGGCACATGAAAATTTAATATGAATGCAAAAGAAAGTAAAGAATTTGTAATTAAATTAACCATTTGCGTCATTTTCGGTCTGAGAAACGGATATATAAATATACATATATATGTTGATGTATCCGTACACTTTATATATATAACTAAAGAGAGAGAGAGAGAGAGATAGATATGAAGGTCTATATTTATACCATTGTAGTATATTTATACGCATAAAATATATATGAATTCTTGATCAGCATCAGCAGCCGAGTATATATATATCTATATATGGCAAGATCTTTCCGATATAATTGGAGGGTAGTGTCTTCTGCTATCTTTGATATATTAAAAAACAAGAACAGCTATACATATACATACGATACATATCTTTATATATATAGCAGAAGACACTACCCTTCAATTATATCGAAAATTTCTTGCCAACATTGGATTTATATATAGATTTATATATAGCTGCAATGGGAAAGTTCGGTAAAAAAGGTTTTGTAAATTTTTTTTTTACAGTTCCCAGATATCCCTCGAACCAAACGGATCTCTTTTATATATAGTTGCTTTATAAGAAATCGGTTGAGAACTTTTGCATTTATTTCTCCATATATATGTGTGCTAGGGTATTTAATCTTCACCAGGTCGAAGACAAATGTTATATCTTTATTTTTGTTTTGTGCTCAGCTTGACATAACCTCAAATTCCGCTCACGACCTGTCGGTACGCCGCCCACTTCAATCCCCTCCCCCCCTCCCATTCCATGCGATGGGTTAAAAAAAGGGCTCAATCAGTTGCTAAGTGGCTCAGAGACCAGGGACCAAAGAGCCAGCAAGTCCGGCCGAAAAGAAGGCGTAGAAGGTGCACGGGGTCGAGGTGGGGGTTGGGTTGGTAGGCTAGGATTTGGGGCAGGGGGACGGGGGCAGGAACAGGGGGCCGGGGGCGCACTCATGAGAAATGTGAAATGAAAAATCGACTCGCAATTAGCAAACATGAAACACGTCGCGCTGTTTGAATGGGCACTCACACACACACAACCCCTCAAGCAATGCACACACACACACACACACACATAACAGAGATACAGGAACTGGCAGCGTTGTCAGCATGGTTAATAAGTTACTTTTGAGATACTTTATTACTTCCTTGGTGGCGCACGACAGCCGGAGAGTTGGGTGTGTGTGCGTGTGTGTGTGTGTGGGGGGGTGTCCGGGCCGCACATTTAAAAACAAGCAGCAAAAAAAGTGGGCGCAAAGCGCAGCAAATGTCAGGCGATAGCGCCCAAAAAAGGGTTGCCAGACTGTCTTTCATTAGGCATTTAAGCAAGAATGTGTGTGCGTGTGTGTGCGATGGTGTGTGTGTGCAGTTTTTTAATTTATGCGACTTTTGACTGCGCGTCTAAAATGCCAGTGGGGTGGGGGGATGAGGGTTGGGGGCGTTTGCTTGGCATTGATTGTCGCGCGCTCAAAAGTAGGCAATGCTTTTTTCTTTCCACAATTTCACATCAGACACGCCGTGTGTCTAGATCTGTTTGTAGGGCGTGGCCACGCCTACACCTGGCAGCTAGCAAATGCAATGGAGTTTTTTTTTTTCTTAGAATACCCTCAGCGCAGATTTGTATTAAATGGGGTATCTTGAGTGCAAGCAAATACAAAAGTCAAATAATTTATAAATAACAGCAAATTTTGGGTTAAATGTAAGTTGAAGATTAGAAAAACATAAATATAAATAAATGTATAAATTCAATAACTCTATTTATCATCAAAATAATCTTAAGCGAAGTGTTTTTCGGCGCCTAAATTTAAATTTGCACAAATCAAATTATTTGGTGTCCATGAAAATTAATTTTTGCCAAAAATATTTTTTTAACGATTTTAGAGCTATATAAAATAGTTTGATGTACTAATATAAATATTGTTTATAAAGAAATATAATTTTAAATGAAATTTGCATGAACTTTATATAATATTTAATTACGTCTACAAAAGGAAGGGTATTTCTGTTTCCGCATGCTAATGAGAAGACTTGCTTTCATGTATTTTTTAGCCTTATTTATGCAAATGAAATCAATGCTTGTTGATGTGCGTCTGTGTGCGTATGTGTGTGTGTGTGTGTGTGTGTGTCGAAAGAATAGAATTTTTCATTTTAAATTACATGCCATGAATGCGTGTATGTGTGTGTGAGTATGTGAGTGTGTGTGTGTGCATAAAGAAAACTTTTGTTCGTTTATATTGCGGAAGAACTTTGCTTACCGTCTACAGCAGCTCCCCCCGTGTACACCTACACACCACCTCCCCTCCACCCCCCAACAACCGCCCGAAGACCTCTTACCCCTAATTTTGAACTCTAAATTGTGCACTCTTTGGTTTCAGTGTAAAACGCTGTCGAACCACATTAAAGGTAACTATGCAAATATTTTTGCGGCTCACACGAACAAACAACGAACCTTTTTATAGACCACACACACACACACTCACACACGTACGTATATTGGCAGTTGTTTGGGCATTTAACATGTAGGTGGCAACCAAAAATATTCCATGCTGGTCAATAGGAAAACTACTCGACATAAAGCACGCTGGCCCATGCCCTTTTCCCCCTAACGTGTTTGGCTGTAAACCGTTTTTGGAGCTCCACTAATTGTGTGCGTTTTAGTTTTTTGGCAATCACTTAGCTTGTTTTGTTCTACACACACACTCACACACACACACACACACACACTCGCAGATTTTTGGCTATGTGCGGAATGTCTAATGAAGCCACATAAATCAAGTGGCTGCTAACCGAAGGCAAAAGGCACTGCACCACTGCCATTTGCCCCTTTTGGCCCCCCCCCCTCGCCCCACGCGCACTTGACCAATCTCCCCGCCCCACTTTGTGTCCAGTCCTTGAGACCGTAGTTCGCTTTTGGCCTCAGCTTTGTTGTCGCCGTGCTAATTGAAATTAAAAACGTTGCCAATTGGGAAAGAAGAAGACATTGCTGCGAACTGGCTCAGTTCTCATTTTTGATTGTCGCTGCCTCGCTTTTCAACACCATCTTCTAGCCATGGCCAATTAACGGCCTACGGAATTTCTGGCCCTGATTTATGTGATTTACACTAAAACAATGGCATTGCTTTTAGGCGCCAAATTCAGTGCACTTAACTCATTTCTCTCTCTTTCTCTTTCTCTATCTCTCTTAATCTGCGTTTAAAATTAACTAGAATTTTTGGCTGGCTCTGCTTTTGAGCTACTTTTTTTTTCGACTTTCCATTAAACACCTACTTTTGTTTAAATTTACGCTTTAAGTTTTATGCTATTTATTTTATTTATACGATTACTATTTACTTATTCACTCCAAATAATTTTTTCTCACTCCATTTACCTTACATTTATCAGAGTTCATCATTCATTTTTATTTATTTTCTTATTTTTATTTTATTTTTTAAGGTATCTAAAGCTAAAATCTCCAAAGTATAATAAACTCTTTACAAGAATTAAAAATCATTTTATAAAGATAACCAAAATACTCAATAAATACCCAATAATACTAAATTCTTGGTTAAACTTACTAATTTTTATATTAGAGTAATTCGTATGCATTAAATGAAATATGATTGAAAAAAACAAGATGAATAAAAAATATACGAGATGAGTTATCGTACCGTTAGCTCATCGTACAATCCTTTCAAAGTAAACATTTTTTAAGCACTACTTACCAACTAGTTCCATGGTAACTACATAATGCCAACATGAATGAAACGCTGATATTGTGTATATCCTTTATTTGTATTTGAATTATTTATTTCTTGTAATATTATTTAAAAAAAAAAGACAATGATCACATAAAATATTTTGTAAATTACAGAATTCTTGTTATACAATACATATTACATATATGTATAATTATTATATATATTATTTATAATTATAATCATATATTTATATTTATAGGGTTTTAGTTATTTTATTTTTTTTGTTGTATTTTACTTTAATTTTTTTTAAATACAGTGATTTTTAAGCCTGCTATTTTTTGTTTTGTTTTAAAATTCGTCTAAATTTCCTTTTTGGATTTTTCTTTTTTTTTGTTTATAGTTATATTTAGTTATACATATTTATAAGTACGTAATACAATACACAAAAAAAAATGTCAACTACTTTTACTTAATTTTAACATTTCATTTTATTAAATGTATTGCACTGAACTTCATTGTTTTTAATATAGTTTTTTTTCTTCTAATTTTTGTAATATCTTTTACTTAGTTTTTGCTTTGTGTTTTTTTTGCGCTTCTATTGATATCGAATACAGTATTTAATTCTTTTTTTTAACATTAAAACTTATGATCCTAAATATATTTATAAATATAATAGGTGTGGAAGTGTTCGTGAGTGTGTGCACGTGTGTGTGTGTGTTTTTTTTTATTTGTTTTTTGTGAGTACTTAGTTTTTATAGTGGAATATATTTTATATCTAAGATTACAAAAAAAAAACATTTCGTTTAGTTTACTGTTGATTATATTTGCATATATTTATCTCCCGTTTGGTGTTAGACCTTCTCGTACCACTAACTAAACTTATGATCAAATATTTACTTAGTATTTTATTTTTCTTTTTTTTTTTAGGGTATATTTTTTGTTTTTCGCTTTTTTCTTGTTCTTGTTCAAGTTGCACGTTTAAACTATTTACGAACTTGTATTACAAAATTGACCAGACATCAACACCAAACAAATGTCCTACTATATTTAACTGCTAGTTAGTATTAGATACAGATACAGATATAGTTGCTAAAAAAAAAAATACAACTAAAAGCGCACATTTAGTTTAGTTTACTTTTAGTTTTTTTTGTTTTTACTTTTTTTATTTTATAATAATTTATACAATTTATTGATACGACAAGCGCCTAGGACCTAAACGTGGAACAGCTCAATCTACGCGAAATGTCAGAACGCCAGAACATGGTGTCCTTAACGTCCTTGACATCTCTCAGGATCTATTTATAAAATGTACCTTATCTATAGAGTCATACATCATTATTATTTTTTTTTTTATCATATAAATGTGTGGGGGAGAATAGAAATTAATGGTTCATTCATTGAACTTTTTCCCATTTTCTTTGGGTCAATTGAATCATATTCGTTCACCACATTTCAAGTATTCAAAATTGATTCAATTGAATCATATTCGTTCACCACATTTTACTGTCGATTCGCGTTAGTCTAAAGTATTCAAAACTCAATTTAATAACAACAAATACATCCGAATGGAAATGTAACAAAATAAGTAATGAATAATTAAAAAAAAAAAACTATCGCAACATTTCATTCGTGTCTGATGCTCATACCTTATTATTCAGTTGTTTACATAGCTCAAACTCCATAACTTATGATCGAGGATTTTTGATGCCGGCTTATAGCTTATATAACCAAAGTGTGGATTTATAATTCACACAAATAATATTTCATGATTTATGAATTATGATAAACAATTTGTGTTGCATTTATGATAAAACAATTTCGACTTTTATTGGGAATATAATATTCGTGAATAATAATCGTGAATCATAAATGATAACTAAAAGTTTTAAATTTAAGTTTGCATAATTTAATACTGAAAACGGGACTTTTGATCTAAGTGATCTAAATCATGACTCAATATACAAATCGGATCTTGTAAGTTCATCCTTCGTAATTAAAAACTCAGAGATCTATGCTTCATGATTCGGAATTATTTCTGATAACCTAAATAACCATAAATCTTGATCTTCAACAGGATCTTTCATTATTCAGGTTAGATGACTCACCTGCCCTGATTCAATATACAGTTCATATGATTCATCAAAAAAAAAATACGTCTATTGAATGATTCATAATTCATGATCGGCGCCTATCTACGCCCTTAGATGGGCGTGGGCATCAGTTTGCCGTAGTCCTGGTGCATGCTCGGCTTCACCGAGTTGTAGACGGGCCGGCCGCCGTCGTCGGGCAGGGCGTAGACATCGGGCGGGACGCACAGCGACTGCAGCTTTGAGATGTACGAGTCGAAGTGCTCGTGCGGATGCGGATGCGGATGCGCATGCGGATGGCCGTGCGGATAGCCGCCCGGATGGTGCACCGTATACGCGTGATGCGGCGGCGGTGGTGGCGGCGGCGGTGCCGCTCCAGCGCCCCCGGCCAAGCTGCCCTGATGCCCGTACATGGCCACCGAGGCGCTCGCCGTCGTTGTCGTCGCTGGCGGCGGCGGCGGCGGAGGAGGTGGCGGCAACAGTGTCGAGTATGCAGCCGCCGCGGCCGTATGATGCTCACCGCTCAGCTGGACGCCGGCGATGCAGCCGTTGTCCATGCCGGACTGCAGCCCGGCCGCTGCATCCGCCGCGCCCCCCGTCGATGGCGGCGGCGGTGGCGGCGGCGGCGGCGGCAGACGCACATGCTCCAGCAGCGTGATGACATTGTTGCGCAAGCTCTCATAGTAGTTGTTCAGATTGGCGTTGGGCGGACCGCCGCTGCCGCCGCCGCCGTCCGTCACATGGGACATGCCGCTGGGGCCGAGATCACCGACGCCGACGCCGACGCCGCTGCTGTTGGTGGTGGATGAGACGCCGGCAAAAGGCGACTGGCCGCTGGGCGAGGCCAGCGATGATGCAGTGGCTCCAACAACGCGTTGTTGTTGCTGCTGTTGTTGTTGTTGTTGTTGTTGTTGCTGTTGTTGTTGCTGATGTGCGCTCAGTGGAGAAGCCTCCTGTGGGCGTGTGTGTAAGCAAGAGAGAGACGCAATGCATTTGTATTAGTGTTTAGTCATTGGCTGTCATATTGCTTAAGAATTAATGTGTGTGTGTGCGTGTGTGTGCGTGCGTGTGTGTTTTGCCATTTGATTCATTGATTCATCGATTCAATTGCTCAAATTCAATTTGCTGAGGTGCCCATTGGGGCTGGGGGGCAGCGCCTGCTGCCTTTGTATTTGCTGCTGCTATATAAAGTATACATACACATATACACACGCATGTGCATGCATGTGTGTGCGCGTCCAAATTGAAATTCCAATAAGAATGCGCGGCAGTAAAAGCAAAAAAAAAAGAATTCGCAACAACAAAAGAATGAAACAAACAGACAAACGACAACACGAACGAAACACGACGAATGCACACGAAAACGCGCCCACTTCGTGAACAGCCGTGTGAACGAGAGCGAAAGATAGAGAGAGTGAGAGTGAGAGAGAGGCTGCTGCTGTGGCCTCTGCCGGGCTGCACGTTAAGCGCCTGTTTTTTTCTTTTTTTATTCTTCGGTTTTACAAATGTGTTTCATTTTTATTTTTTCGTTGCTCATAGGAGCTAAAACGAGCTCGTGCCGAGGCCACAGAGGTTATGCAGTCGACGTCGCTGCCGGCGTTGGCGCTGCCGTCGCGTCGTAGCACAGTTTGCAGCGGGGTAGCTACAGTTTTTAGGAGCAAACAGAAATCGAGTGGCGCTCTGCGATTTGTTGCCTGGCATCGCTTTGGTGCCGACTGCGACTGACAGCGGCCAGACGGATGGATACCCAGAGACCGAGAATTGACTGGTGGCTCTGGCTGTGGGTGTGTGCGTGCGAGTGTGGGTGTGGGTGGGGCACACACACACACAGCTGCAGCTGCCTGCGCATGACCACACAGAAGCAAGCACGTATGCGTGTATGTGTGTATGTGTGTGTGTGTGTGTGTGTGTGTGTGTGAGTATAGGGACCTGGCATGCGTACAGTCAAGGGGCAGGGGAGGGAGGCAGTGCCTCCTGGCGAAGCGTTCGTTTAGGGGTGGTGCTGCCGTGCGCTGATTCGTCGCTCGATGCAGTCAACAGCGGCTGCAGCTGCAAGCCAAGCTGATTGGCTGCTGTGACGCCATTTTGAAAATGGCCTGCAATGGCAAACGACAAGTATCTAACGACAGAGGGCGCTGCACTAGATCACAAAAAATGAAAACATTAACAGAAATAAATGCAAAAATGTAACGAACCAGTAAAATATCGAGAAAAAAAAATGAAAATAGGAAAAAGGAAAAGAAACAAACAACTGGAAAAATGTGCTCAATTTCCAAGTGAAAACGGAAGTTAGTTGCTTGTTGGCACCAAAAATAACCATAAACTTTGCTATTTGTGCAAAGGCAACAGCCAGGCGCGATAATTTAAATATAATAAAAGTTTCTTTTTGAACGGGAAAGGGGGGCCGCTGCTGCAGACGTCGCCCAAGTTTCTTTGGCCATGTTTTGGGTTAAAAAGTACATTTGCCAAGAAGGGAAGTTAACACGACGTCGTCGTCGTCGGCGGCGGCTGCTAAAACTTTTGTTGGCGACTTTTGCGCCGACTTTCGTTTGTTGTTGTTCTTGTTGTTGTTGCTTTTATAATTTTTTTTGCCTCTGTATTGTTGTTGTTGTTGTTGGCAGCGGCTTAAACTCGCTTTATTATTGCCATTGGTTTTGGAGTTTAGAGACGTCCTTGAAAAGTGGCCGCAACTTAGAAGCGGCTCAGGTGCCAGCAAAAACTTGCAGACAAAGTCGCAACTTTCGCTGCGCAAACGCGCATCAGCTGGTCCCCAAAAAAAACAAAGCCGCTTAGCCCACTAAATTAGCGGTAACATCTGCACAGATCTAACGTCCAGATTCGAAGCTTCACGTGCGGTTGGCGCCTTGTTTCACTTTGCTTTGCTGCGATCGTTTGCATTACGATAATTTAAGCGTTTTGGTATTTAAAGGCATTTGAAGTTATTGGAAAATATTTGTAAATTGCTTTTTTCGTTTTTTTTTTTAATGCCTTTGTTGTTTAAAATTAAATTAGTTTTTGTTAAGAATTTAGCTCGAATTTTCATATTTTTCATTTTCATATAAGAAAAGTCAATCAAACAAATAACACAAAATTTATTATGTCATTTTAACAACTTAACTTATATTCTCAATTTGCAACTGTTGCTGTTACTGTCACTGCTGCTGTTACTGTTACTGTTATGCTCACGGTTGTTGTTATGATATGTTTGAAAATGATATAAAATACTCAAAATTTGTTGCGATCAACGAACCTGAGCCTACGTACCCGATCGCTGGTGCTCAGCTGCGATTCCATTGCGTTAATGTCCGACTTAAGACGCATCATTTGCGATTCCACGCGCGCATTTTCGCGCTGCAACTCCGATATTTCCGCTTCCAGGGTATTGAGATCGTCGCTGCCGCCGGCGACGTTAACATTGCCGCTCGCCGATTTGTCGCTGTTAAGGCTGCTGTTGACGCCGACGCTGCTGCTGCTGTTGCTGCTGTTGTTAATGCCGGGCGGCAATGGAACCCCGACACCGACGCCGCTCATAACTATATCCAGGCCGCCGCCACCTAGTGCCGAAAGAGAGGAAGACATCACAGGAAAAAGAGAAAGAAACAGAGAATCGTTAGTGCTGGTGCATTCTCTTTAACACTCCGGTTTTTTTTTTATTTTCTACAGTTTGTCACGTATGCAACTGGTTCAATGTTCTCTTTTAAAACTAGCTCATTTGAATGTGAATTGAATAATGCATTTTTTTTTTTTGATTTTGAAAATTTTCTATTTTCTCCAAAGCTTAAGAAAAGCTCTCCACGGTTGTCTATGTGCGCGTGTGCTAGCAACTCAATTGGAGCTTTAATGTGAAAGTGACGTTACGTGACATTTGTGTGTAGTATAGTGTTAAGCTGTGTGTGTGTGTGTGTGTGTGTGTGTGTGAGTGTGTGTGTGTGAGTGGGATAGCAGATATCACGGCTTACCTTGGTTCGATTCTTTTGCAATTTGTTTATAAGTTAAATTCATTTGCTTGTGTGAATTTTTGTTGTTGCTGTTCTTGTTTTTTTGGTATTTTTATTCGATCGTTATTTTTGTATTTTTTCTGGTATTTTTTGTATTTGTTTTTAGGAAAACGTATTCGTTATATATACATGCATAGTATATATATATATGTTTTTTTTATATTTTGGTATTTTTGTTTTGCTTTCTGCTTGTCTGTGGTCTATTTTCAGTATTTTCTTTTTGTCTATTTACAGAAGATATTCGGCACCGATACAAAACGTCGCGTAATCTAAAAGAAAACAACGCCAACGAAAAACCATGAAACGAAACGAAAAAGAAGGAAAGAAACGGAATTAAATTAGAATTGTAAACGTAGTATATGCATATATCGTGTTTATATATCGAGTATTATGTTGTATCGGGCATATCGGGCTTTTGTTATGCACCGGGTTTTTTATTTCTATTTTTTTTTGCGGCCCGGAATTCTCAATTCTCATGGCCCTGTCGTCTGTCGTAAGGTCAATTTTGGTATATTTTGGTACGTATTTTTTTATTTTAATTTTCTTTTGGTATTTTCTTATTTTGATATTTTGCCTGGCAGATATTCCGAAAAACCGAAACCAAAACCAAAGCCAAAACGAAAGTATTTCATTGTTTTGTTAGACGTTAGCACACGCACACAAAATTCCAACCGAAAATGTACAATACGAGAGAGCAAAGAGAGCAACAACAAAAGCAGAAGAGAGAAGCGAACACACAAATGTCAAAGTAAGCTTTTTTTCTAGTATTTTTTCTAGCGAAAACTTCAATGTCTTAAATGATGGCCAAAGGAATTTGACTAAAAATGTGAAGTCTTAAGCAGCTTTTTTAAGCTTATACATATATATTTTTTTATCGTTTAACAATGACATTTGTGTTGCCTTCTTCTTCTTCTGTTGCTGTTGCCAACTTTATGACAATGTTATGATGCCGCTTGATTGTGTGGCATAATAACAATAAGCCCAGTTCATAACAGAAAACACGCAAGAGACTTGTATGCGAGACACAATAAGAGAGCGACAGATATTGAGTAAAGGAAATAGGTAGAGAGAGAGAGAGAGAGGAGAGGGAAAACGAGATAGAGCGTGAGCTAGCTGCTCACTCGCACTCACCTGTATAGCCTTTGGGATATACCATGGTGACCTCATCGAACTTGGGTTTCTTGATGCCCTGGCTGCCAACTGTGGTGCATGCTGCGAAAGAGAGAAAAGAGAGAAAGAGAGAGAGAGAGAGAGAGAGAAAGAGAATAAAAGGTAAGTAACACAAAATAGAGTTATTGAATGATACATTTTTGATTACTTTCGAATGTGTTTTGTGTTTAAATACAAAAGCGTTGATTTAATTATTTGAGTATTTACGAGTTATTTTCGATTTTTTGTAATATTTTTGAATAAATTTGAATTTTTTTTAAACAGAGTATTTTTGACAAATATTTTAAAACATTTTGAAACGGATGGATAAAGTTTTTGGCAATGTAAAAGTAGTATTTTTGATCAAATTTTAAAATATATTGAGTAGTATATCTATGAATGAATAGTTTTTGTCGATTTCTTTTACATGAATTAGTATTTTTTGAGTATTTTCGAGTAGTACTGTATTTTTGAGTGCTTCTTGTTTGGCTTACCATCAAATTTCATGGCCGTGGCAGCTGCCACAGCGGCCTTGTGCTGCTCCACGGTGCCGCCGGCCTCCAGAACGCGCATCTTGTTGCGATTGGCTATGGGACATCCCGATGCACTGCAGCAAAACAGAGATAAAAAGAAGACAGCCCATGGCAATTAATTTCAAGCGCTTTCGCCTTCTTGATGAAGGCTCACCTTCTGTGTGAGAGGAATTTGCCAGTGGAGTGGCCGGAGCCATCGCAGCCGGGTATGGGACAGCGCAGCGGTTCCGAGTCCTGGCCATCCCGTGGCTTGCTCTTCGGCTTGTTGGCGCGCGGACAGCCGGAGAGGCTGCGGTGAGACGAGTAGTTGCCAGTGACATGACCGGAGCCATCGCAGCCGGGCGTCGGGCACTTCAGCTCCTGTGAGTGCGACTGCAGATGGTTGCGGTCCGAGCGCGAGCAGCCCGTCAAACTAATCGAAAGAGAGAGGGAGAGAGAAATAGAGGGGGAGAGAGAGTGTGAGATGGGGTACATCACATTAGTGTGGATTACGGCCTGGCCGACACACACTTGAGTACGTGGCCAAGTGGCCGCCGACAGATAAGCCTCGGGATTCAGCTCTGGTTATCACATCTGGCGAATGGCCTCAAAACTTTACGTTGCCTTTTAAAGTTTTATTAAATTTTGCTGCCAGAGGTGGCAGGAAGGTGGGCAAGGGGGTGTTTGCTAGCTAGTTTGTGGCACAGTTTTGCGGGTGCGGCTGGCCGGCTTGGGCGGCTTTTATGAGCGCACTGCGTCCGCACAGCCGTAATCATAAATATTAAAGCCTCATGTCCACACTCAGGCACACAATTAGCTAAAAAACTGGCTTTAAATAATTTTATTTTTTAATTGACTAGGGTTTGGTATATACCAAATTTATGATGATGTTAATTTTATATATATTTTTTATCATCAAAAATTAACTCAAAAAATTAATGCTCAAATGATTTGTAAAATTCTATAAGAAAAATATAAGCTGCTAATTTTATTCTTTAGAAATATTATGAAATTAAAAATAGATAAGTTGGTTATAAAGCTGATAATTTTTCCACTGAACATGCTTTTCTCTATACATAGTTTAAGCTGAGTTTATTTTTGAATAAATAAATGCAAGCTTTGTATTTTTTGGAATTTTTTGAAGCGCAAGAAAATTGCACATTAAACTTAATAAAATCATAATTCGAATTTTAAGAAGATTCTGATTCTAAACTCTCAAATTTGAAATTCGAAACACTTTCTTGGACTAAGAGAGTATTTTTGGAGTATTTAAATTTTGTACATTAAGAAAAGAGCCACATTTGGTTTATGGACTGGGTTGGTCATGTTTTAAATAATTCGATTTAAATTTAAGTTTTGGGGGGGGGGGGGGGGGGGGGGGGGGGGGGGGGGGGGGGGGAAATTCCACACCCTGGTGGACTCACCCGTCTTTGGTCTTGTCGTGCTGCGGTATGTGCTGCGGCGGTGGCATCGAGTAGCAGGTGGCCGGACTGGGCGAGTAGCCGCCAGAGACGGGCGTCGGATAGCCGCCTGGCCCAACGGCCGTTGCGTACGGATTGCTGCACTGATAGGCGGCCGGGCCGTAGCCATGATAGCCAGCTGGCGGGTAGTCCGATTGCACCACCATGCCATAGCCCGGATGTGGCGAGTAGCCTAAAAAAGTGCCAAAAAGCAAACCAAAAAAGAAACCAGATATTGCTTGATATTTTTATTGAAGCTGCATTGAAAACCCACCGCTCGGATCCCGATAGGTTTCTATGTAGTGGGAGCCGCCGCTGTCCGGCGTGGACTCGCGACTGTAGGGCCGCGGCCCGCTGATGTGACCCACCAGTCCAAAGCCTAGCGGACGCGGCGGTCCGCTAAAGTCCACTGGCTCCATTTGCGGCGAACGCGGCGGTCCGTTCGGTCCAATTGAGCCGGGCGCAGCGCTGCCAAAGCCCTGACCGTGGCCCACAACAAGGCCGTCGGCGCCGTACTGCGGGCTCGTGATGATGCTATAAAAGAGAACGGGAAAGTTTTGGGTGAATTTTAGTCGAAAATAATACGAAATTTGATCAGAAGAGAACAGCTTTTATAATACCTTATGCATAAATTGAATTTCTTAATAATAAGGAATTTGGTTTGATTTCTACTTATGATTTTACCATATCATATATATGTGTATAATTATTATAACGCTTAAGCATTTAAAATTTTGTGCAGAATAAAGCTTATTTATGTGTCCCGAGTTCCTTAAGTTTAGTAACTTTTTTCAACATATTTTGTTATTGTAATTCAACTCTATTCAATCAAATTTATTGCTTTATATTTATACGCAGCTATCTTAAGCTTATGAAATTATTTATCAAGATATTTTGTTATTATACTTTAATTATTTACGAATTGAGACATTCAAAAACCATCTAAAAATTCGCATATATCAAAAATGTGAATGTGCCCAGAAAAGTGCGCAAGGAATAGCACAAAAATTTAGTGATTTTAAACCAAAATCAAAGATCGATATTTCTTACACCGAAATCGATAAATCGATAATTGAAAAACATCGCTGCTGCTAACATCGATACATTGATGTTTCGATTATTAATAACATCACTACACAAAAAATCAAAAGAATCAATTAACTGAAAAGTAATTGCAAAGTAATTAACAAGTAATTGAATGAAAATAACTGTTTTAAAGTAATACAGAAATATATCCAAATAAGCTAAGTTAGCTTCGAGCTTTTTCTTGGGGTTCTTGGATGGACTTGGGATACGTTTGTGTTTTCTCGCCTCGTTTGCTGGGGTTTTGCTTTGCTTTTTGGTCTCACCTGTGCGGTAAACGGGTGACGCTCAGATCCAGCGTTTGGCCCTGCGGACTCGGCACTTGGGGGCTGGCGATGTTGGGGCTGGCGCCGGGCTGGGGGCTGCCGTTGCCCATGCGCTGGTTGTATTGGTTGTGCGAGGCTGGCGAGTTGAAACCGTGCGGGCTCGATGACGTCACCGATGTGGCGCCCGACAGGTCAACAGCTGGCGCTGCCACGCCCACATTCGGCGTTGGCGAACTGCTCTGTTTACTGTGCTGCTGCTGCTGCTGTTGTTGTTGTTGTTGCTGCTGGTGATGTTGCTGCTGCTGTTGCTGCTGCTGTTGCTGCTGTTGCTGCTGCTGCTGCTGCTGCTGTTGCTGCTGCTGCTGATTCTGATAGGCAGCCGCTGCTGCTGCCGCCTGCGCCGCCGCCATTTTCACGGACAGATTGATGGCTGAGAAGCCCGGCGGCAGCGGTCCCATGGTCGGGTCGTAGTGGTACATGGGCCGCGGATAGATGGGTCCGCCGCCGTTGGCCAGCTCCTCGTGCTCGGCCTTGGCCATCAGCAGCTGCTGCTCCTGCAGATACTTCTGCTGCTGCGCCTGCAGGTCGTCCGCCGTCTGCGGCAGATAGTGGTACATGTTGGCGGGCGCTGCCGCCGCCGCCGCTGCGGCCGCCTGGCGCTGCCCGTTGCCGGGACAGCAATTGGGATCGTAGCGCTCGAATCCGGCCGTGCTGGCGGTCACCGAATCGACGCCGACGCCGAGGCCGACGGCGAAAACGGGCGCCACCGATGAGCCGAGCGAGGCGGGCGGATGCGGATGTGGATGCGGATGCGGATGCGGATGATCGTAGGCGCTGCGCCCTGTCACCGGCGAGAGTTCGCTGCTGCTCGGATTGCTGGCCAGCAACTGTTGCTGCTGCTGCTGCTGCTGCTGCTCCGCGCCGGGATCATGTCCAACGCCTTGCGCATAGCGCATTTGCTCGTATTGCTGCTGGCGTTCGTCCGCCTGCTGCTGCTGCTGTTGTTGCTGGTGCTCCGTGTGGTAGCTGGCCGGATCGTTGGCATCGCCGGCGCTGGCGTTGCCCGCGGGCATCATCTGGCTGGCGTTGCCTTCTATAAAGGGTCCGCGTTGCTGATGCAGCGTGTGTTGCTGCTGTTGCTGCTGTTGCTGCTGTTGTTGTTGCTGCTGCTGCTGTTGCTGTTGGTGGTGGGCGTGTGGGTGTGGCTGTGGAGGGCTCTGCAGGCCCACATAGCGGCTCAGATGGGGCTCGGCGGGGCCATTGCTGGACGCCACGCTGGCTCCATTGCTGTTGTTGTTATTGTTGTTGTTGTTGTTGTTGTTGTTGCTGTTGTTGCTGTTGTTGTTGCTGCGTGCGCTGCCGGCGGGTATGGCGCTGCTGGCCGCCGAGGCGGCATCGTTGGGCAAATATGAGTGCATTGGGCTCTTGTACTCCGATTTGATGCTGGCCACGGGACTGTACTCCGATTTGATAATGGGCATTGTTTTATTGTTGTTGCTGTTGTTGTTGTTGTTGTTGTTGTTGATGCAGCTGCTGTTGTTGTTGTTCAGATAGTGGCTAGAGGTGATCTTGAGCTTGTCCAGCGGATGCAGCTCCTTCTCATGCTTCTCCAGTTCGCCAGCTGCGCCCAGCCCAAGACGCAAATGCCAGCGACAGAGTGTGGGAAAGGGAAGAGAGAAAGAGAGAGAGAAACAGTGGGAGAAAGAGAGAGAGAGAGAAAAAGAGAAAGAGAGAGAGAGAGAGAGAGAGAGAGAGAGAGGGAGAACAAGAGCGCAAGAGATGTTGTTAAACGTTTATTTAATAGTTATATGATTTGATGATTATTATTTTTTGTTATTTTTAGAATTGATTTTTTCGTACATTCATTTGTTTCTTTATTTAATTTATTTATATTTTTCCAAAATTTTTATAATATTTATTTTGTGGTTAAATTTTTTGGGTCTTGTTCTTGGACAGACAGGCGATCGAACGCACCTGCTGTGGTATCGGTATCGGTATCGCTATCGTTATTGCCTGTCGGCAGTGGTAGGGGCAATGCTAACGGCAACGTCAGTGGTATCGTTATCGGTATCGGTATCGGTATCGGTACCGGGCTATCCCTCACACTCGCCGCCTGATAACGCGCTGCGCCCGACCGTCGACTGGCCGAGCGCCGTACCGCTCTCGGACAGCCGGAGAGGCTGCGGTGTACGCTCCGATGCGCCTGGACGTGTCCCCGTCCGTTGCAGCCGGGCGTTGGGCATTTCAGTATCTGTTCGTGCAAGGCCAACACTGTTGCGATCGTTAGTTGTTGTTGGTTGTTGGTTGTTGTTTGTTCGAGGAGTAGAAGGACGATCAGTTGCCCGAGCAGGGTCGAGGGTTGTGGCGGGGCGAGGGGTGAGTGGCATTAGTTAATTTGGCGGTAACACGCTATCACGCTAAAATCAGGCAGCCAAAATACACTACATACAGCTACAAACACACACACACACACAAGTAGAAAGAGAGAGAGAGAGAGCAAGAGAGAGAAAGAGATAGTCGGTGAAAGAGAGATCCTTAATAGATTAGAAACTGCACGAGGTGTACCCCATCTACCGAAGCTACATGAAAACCTTAACCAGCCGAAGAGTGAGGAAAGTCAAGGGAAAGAGACAGCCTTAAGAGCTTTTTTATAAGGTTAAAAGAGAGAGCATGAACGTGGGAAATTGCATTCAGGAGAGCTTTGATAAAGCCTAGCAAAGAAGAGTTCTTGAAAAACGAAGCTTGGATTGAGCTCAGAAAATGTTAAAGAAAGAGTGAGAGGGGGCCAGAGAGACAGAGACAGAGAGAGAGAGAGAGAGAGAGAGAGAGAGAGAGAGAGAGAAAGAGAGGGCGATACAGAGACTTTAAATTTGTGCATAGTCAAAAAGAGGGATTTAATTGGGTCTGAAATAATCATATGAAATAAAATCGTTAAAGTGAAATAACGAGCTTATTGAGAGTTTCAATAAACCAATCAGAATAGGAGAGCTTAGATTAAACTTCAAGGGGGCTGATTCTAAAAATTAGAGAACATTTTCTGATATCTACAGCTTTTACAGCTTTCTCTATTTTAACCTGATGTAGTGAAAAAGCATATCTATTAAGAGACACAGAAAGCTAGAGGGAGAGAAAGAGTAAGATACAGTGCAGTGATGTATGAAGAGTTATCGACACGCTTTACTATCGATCGCTTTCGATAGCTATAAACTTTATTTGATAGTTCTATCGATAGCAGGCAAGTTAGAAAGGGAAAGCTACAAAGCTTTCCAGAAAAGCCTCTAATAGTTAAAGAGACGCATGCAGATCCCAGAGCGAGTGTGAGAGCGAGAGAGAGAGAGAGAGAGTCGAACTACAGACTTGGAAATGTATGCCTAGAAAAACACACACACACAAACACAAACACACACATACATGCGGACTGCGGCAAGAAAGCTACTTGAAAAATGTGTGAAAATGCGAGCATTTAAAGATTGTGTGATAGGTAAAGAGATACAGATACATAGATAGAGACAGAGAGAGAAAGAAAGAGAGAGAGAGAGAGAGAGAGAGAGAGAGATCTACATATGCGCTACAATATACGAAACTTTTGGGCACTTACATTCGGTTGTGACCTTATCGCGTTTCGGACAACCCGACAAACTACGGCCAAGCCAAGAGGAGCGTGTGATTTGTGGATATAAAAAAGAACAACATACGGTTGAGCATGGTTTAGGTGTGGGTGAGAGTGTGTGCGTGTGTGTGTGTGTGTGTGTGTGTGTGTGTGTAGTGGGTTGTACCTTCGATGATGCGAATATAATCCCGTGACATGTCCTTGGCCAGTGCAATGAGGAGTTGGGCATTTGGCGCCATCTACAAGTAACCAAAAGAAAAACAAAAAGAGGGGGGGGGGGGGGGGGGGGGGGGGGGGGGGGGGGGGGGGGGGGAGGCAGAGCCCAACTGGTTTTCTAATTAATTATGTGAATGCGTCAAGAAGCAGAAGCTAGCTAAGTGGATGGGGTTGGGTGGAGTGAGGCAGGACGACAACTTGACATGTCCTGGCAGGCAAAAGCGAAAAATATTCTAACAAAATGTACAGCTGACAACGCGCACGGCGCCAATACACAGCAGCAGCAACAACACAATTGGGGAAAAAAGGCGAAGAGCAACAACAGCAACAACTACGATGCGCAACGCATTCTTTTGCCTAAATAATTAATTAAAATTTGATGGAAAACAGCTTTGCATTATTTACTTTAAAAAGCACACACGCACACACGCACACACACACACACACACAGAGCACACACACTTGACAGCAGTTGGCGGTGCGACAGCAGCAAAGAAAAAAAAAAGATAAAATAAAGGCAGGCAAAAATCAGCCAGACCACGTCTAAACTTGGCCTTCTAAGCACAAATTCTCAAAGATAACGGCACACACACAATCTGACACAACACACACACACACACACGGCGCTAATGTTGCTGCTGTAACAGACAGCAGCAGCAGCAGCAACAGCAGAAAGGGTTGAATGAAATATTTTTAGAAAATATTTATGCACATGTGTGCGGGTGTGTGTGTGTGTGTGTGTGTGTGTGTCTATTACGTGGCCGTTCAAAATGTCAAACTGCAAGCTAAAACTCAACTCTAATTAGAATTTAATTAAAATAAAGCAAAAGGCTGCAGTTGCTGTTGCAGTCGCAAGAACAACACCAACAACAGCAACAAAAAACACAACAGCAACAACAACAAAAAAAAAAAACACCCAACGCATAGCATAAAGGTTAAGCCTAATAAGCCACATTAGCTGGCTGGCTAAAGGGCTGACAACAGCAAGAACAAGGGCAGCACGCTAATGACTTATTACGTGCCTTGTAGCTTGTATCTTGTATCTCATAGTTTGTATCTTGTATCTGCGTCGAGTCTCTGGCAACTATTTAAAAACTCATTCAAATTATATGAATACCATAGTGAAAATATGCGCCTGTATATGTGTGTGTGTGTGTTTGTTGTTGTTGTTGTCTGTTGTTGTTGTTGTTTTTATTGTGCCTGGCTTAAAGGCACTTCAACTTTTGGGCCTCGACTTTGGCTGGAGCATATTAATGCCACAACATAATGACAAAATAAATATGCAAAAGCGGTTGCCAAAACGTGCCTCATATTTACCCTTTATAACTAATCATTCACCCCGCCCCATAACGGGGTGCGGGTGTGCGGCTGTGTGTGTAGACATTCTATGTGTGTGCTCAGCTTTTGACAACAAGTTCAATTTTATAAATTGTACAATGCGCTGAAATTAGTGAAAAGGCTAAAACCAAAAGAGGCACTCAACTAGCAGTAATTTGTGTGTGCGAGTGTGCAAGTGTGTGTGTGTGTGTGTGAGTGTGTGTGTGTGTGTGTGTGTGTGTGTGTGTGTGTGTGTGTGTGTGTGTGTGTGTGTGTGTGTAAGTGTGTGTGCCTAGAGCTGAAGGCGTCTCGTGACAGTTTTGCGTGTGAAACAAAATTCAAAGTGTTACGAAATAACCAAACTTCTTATATAAAACAATGCATTAAATAAAACAATTATCGATAAACGATAACAAGACTTAATAATTCAGATTTAATTGCTTAATGAAAATTGAGCTAGTTTGTTTTCTTCTATAATTCAGTTATTAGTTTTTTTAAGTTACCAAGAGTTAGCAGATCTTTCACATTTCTACCCGTTATAAAATTGTTTAATTATCGATAAACGATAACACTAACAAATTAATTTGCTTTTTTTTCATTTGAAGTTTGATTTTTTTCTTTGAA
The DNA here is from genome assembly GCA_004143825.1 of Drosophila micromelanica. Lineage (NCBI taxonomy): Eukaryota > Metazoa > Arthropoda > Insecta > Diptera > Drosophilidae > Drosophila > Drosophila micromelanica. The sequence continues at coordinate 22,856 of SCDY01001982.1, read as the reverse complement.
TCCTGTGTGTGTCTTTAGATGTTTAACTCAAATTTTAGAGCTAGCTATCGAGAAGCAACGCAGCAAAATTGATCGATTAGCGATATTATACATTTATTAATTTATTTTACTTTAACTTCGAATTTACGACGCTTTTTGGGGAATATATTTCAAAATTACTCGCTCTCACAGCGATTCAAATAATTAAAAGGGATTTTAAAATTGTAATTTTTTTAAATCGATAAATTTATTATGATTGAAAAAAAATGTATATTTATATGTTTATTGAATATTTCTTTGTATTTTGGTTAATATTTGTTAATAATTTCAAAGAGGCTTTAGGAATGATTGAAAACTATATTCACATGGAACTTTTATATGTTTTCTTTTTATCAATTAAGTGGTTTCTACTTTAAAAAAATATTAATTCGAAAGAATATTTGTGCTATACTCGTAAGAGATCAATTTAAAAGGATTTTTTTTCGAAAACTAAAGTTTCTTGTTGAGTTTATTTTTAACTAAAAAAAATTGCTTCTAAAAAAGTTCTCTTTTGCGATTAATTAAGTTAAAATTTGAGAGTATCTAATTGTATTAGAATTTTAGAGTTTAACCTTATGTAATTTTTGGCTCGTGTTTGTTTAAAGCATCGTGTCATCTCTAAGCTATATACGTGTGTGTGTGTGTCTAGTTGAGTGTATGGCTTTCATAAAGGGGTTTTACAAGCCATTAGTTGTTGCCGTGTCTCAGCAGGAAAGTCCCTTACCGCGCCACGCCCTCCACTCACCGCCGCCAATCCCAAACTCTCCGACAGCACGCAGACAAAATTCATAACGACAAAATCGCTTAATGTCTTTTGAGCTGTGTGTGGGCAGAGTGGGGGTGGGGACCTTGAGGGTACCTTGCCTAAATGTGCAAATAATAATAATAATAGTAATAATAATAAAAGAAACAACAATAATAAAATGTGGTCTCTTTATAATCTTACGAAAAGACAGTTTTAAATATGTCAAAAAATATTGAGGTGCACATTTCATAGAGTTGTGGGCATGTGTGTGTGTGTGTGTGATCAAAAGTTGTCTTCCTCTCACACGCACTGTAAAGCGCTCTCTCTCTCTCTATCTTTCTCTCTCTCTCTCTCTCTCTCTGTCTGTCTTTCGCTCTATGTATAAGTTTATAGCCAATTTGTAGTCTTAAAACTCAATGCAACAAGAAGTTTCGCACATGCGCAGCCGATTTAAGTTTAAAGCAAGGGAACCGAAACGTGTGGAACTTGTGGAACCTGGAACGTGGAACGTGAAACCTGGCACCGGTACCGCTACCACATCAGCGTTGCCAGATCAGTAGCGTTTTTGGTTGTGTTTGTTTTGTTGTGCTTGAACCCAGAGAAAAGGTGGAATTGTTAACGGGAACTAGAAACTTGACAACAACGGCGTTGCCAGATCAACGAAGTTTTTAGTTTTGTTTTTTTTTTGCTCAAACCCAAACAAAATGTGAAACTGGTAACTGGTTACTGGAGGTGGTATCGCAGCAGCGTTGCCAGATCGATTGAGTTGTTGCTTTTGTGTGTTTTCGCTTGAATCAGCAGCGTTGCCAGATCAATGAAATTGAAGCTGATGACTGGATCTTGAAATTAAAAACTGGTATCGCAACCGCGCAACAGCGTTGCCAGCTTGAGTTGTTGGTTGTGTGCAGTTTGTCGTTGCCTGCACCGAAGCTGCATTTGCAGCTGGTAACTGCAGCAGCGTTGCCAGATTAATTGGGCTGATGGTTTAATTTCTGCTTGAACCGAAACTGGCGTTGCCACCAGTAGCTGAAACCGGTACGTTGCCAGATGAATTGATATTTGTTTTGTTTTCTTGAACTGAAGCTGTAATTGGAAGTGTTAACCACAGCAGCGTTGCCAGATCAGTTGTTGTTTATGTTATTTACCGTAACGGGAATTAAACTTGGAACCTCGAACCGGTACCGCAGCAGCGTTGCCAGATCAATTGAGCTGTTTATTTGGTTTTTTTGTTTTTTATTAAACTTGATTTTATATTTTAGGCTTTTTACTTGATTTTTTGTGTGTGTTTTTTGTTTTGTTAGTAACAACAACGACAACAACTTACCGCGATTTTGGCTGCCCGGCGAATAGCTGGGCGCCGGCGTAGAAGCTGCTGCCGTGGGTGTTGCTGCTGTTGCTGCTGCTGCTGTTGCCGCTATTGCTGTTGCTGCTGTTGCTGTTGCCGTAGCTGCTGCTGTTGGTGGCGTGGCAACCAGCGAGACGCCAACCACGCCCTCGCGCGCTATATCCTGCATTACGGATGCGGCCCGACTGCCGACGCCCGCCGGCTGCAATATCGTATACTGTTTGGCGTCCATCAGCGACGATGCCGCCTCCTTCGCCAGTTGCCCCTTCACCGCCGTCGCCGCCGCCTTCTCCGTGGGCGAGCCCAGCTGTGCGGCAATATCAAAGCTGCGACTCTGATCGAGGCAGAGACCATGTTGCTGCTGCTGCTGCTGCTGCTGTTGCTGTTGTTGCTGCTGTTGCTGTTGCTGGCTGGCAACATAGCCGTAGTACGCCTCGGCGGCGTTGTAGGCGCTGCTCGTATACTGTGCATGGGCGTAGGCCTGGGCCTGGGCGTGGGCGTGGGCGTGCGCCGCCTGTGCCTGGGCGTGGGCGTGGGCAGCGGCAGCGGCGGCCGCCAATTGGCCGTTCCGCTTGATAATGTCGATGGGCGGCTTAAAGGCGGATGTCGCCTGGGCGTAGGCAGTGGCTGTATCCAGCGTATCCTTTTTATTGCTATTGCTGTTGTTGTTGTTGTTGTTATTGCTGTTGTTGTTGTTGTTGTTGTTGTGGCTGGCATTGAGGCGCGCCTGATCGTTCTCCTTTTGTCTGTGGAAACGTAGCAGAAGTGTGTGTGAGTTTTGTTGTGTGTAATTGTTGTTGTTGCTGCTATTGCTGGCGTAGCTGTTGCTGTTGTTGCCGCCACTGTTGCCAACATTGTTGCACGCATACTTTTGCTTCTCCTCGAACAGATTCTGAAACGGCGGCGGATTCTCGTCCTCCTGCTCCTGCAACCGGTACAGATTGGTGCGCGCATCCGGCCAGCTGCCCGATAGACTCTTGAGAGCCGCCTGCGTTTCCCGTATCAGCGTCTCGTCGTCCTGATCGGCGGCCTCCTGTACGGCGGCAACTGTTGCTGTTGTTTTCGTTGCTGTTGCCGGTGGGCTGTCGCTGCTGGCAGCTGCTGCAGCAGCTGTTGTTGCTGTTGTTGTCGCTGCTGTTGTTGTTGTTTTGGCCAGTCCCAGGCTGAGGCCCAGCTGGCGCTTCTTCTGTGGCAATGTGTTGTTGTTGTTGTTGCTAGTGTGATTGTTGTTGTTGTTGTTGACAGCCAATTCATCATCGCGACTGCAGCGTTTGCGTCGCTTAATGGCCGACTCCTGCTCATTGTTGTTGTTGTTGCTGCTGCTGCTGTTGTTGTTGTTGTTGCTGCTGGACTCGACCAAGGGCGTCTCCTTGCTAAGCGGCCGCTTGGACAGCGCCATTTTCGCCAATTGCCAGTTGCCAAAATGCCTTAACAACAAATTTTTTCATGTGAGCTCAAATTGTTTGGTATTTTATTTTACGTGTATTTTAAAATATGCTTTAGAGCTAGCGCAAGTTGTTAGTAACTGTTTTTTTTTACTTACTATTTTATTACTGTTGGAATTTTGGTAGAGTGGTAGGGGATGGTTTAGTGGGTTTTGCATGCAGTTACAGTTGCCTACTTGCAACACCTGCAACAGCAACGGCAGGTGGCAACCCTGAACCCATCTCAATCCGAAATTCCAGAAAACCAAACCAAATAAAAACTATTAAAAAGAAAAATCCCAAAAATACTTAAATTTAGTTTATAGACTTAGAAAAAGCAGCATATAGTAAAAATCGCAGCCAAAATCACGCAAATTAATCATGAAAAACCTTAACTTTAAATTCATTGAACAAAATATAAATATACAGAAATATATATAAAAAAAAAAAACGTTTTTCGGTTTCCCAAATCTAACTGAAATAAAAAATATTCACGTCGATTTACCTATTTAACAACTTGACAATAAATTCGAAGCGTTCCAATTTTTTTTTTTAAGTTTGCTTAATTGGGTTTAAAATGCAATATTTTTTCTACTTTTGTTCATTATACTTTTTCCAAAATAAGATAAGCTTAACTAATCTAGTTGCTATTAAATTTGTTATTTTATTTTATCTTTCAAAATCTGACATAAATATCAAACAATTCGAAAAACATTTGCTTAGATTGAACATCCTTTATCTTCACTTTAATTTTTTTAAAATAACTGAATAATCCGTAGATATTTTTGATAATTGTGACAAAAACTATACAAAATACAGGAAGCTGTTTTCTAAAATACTTTTAAATTTGAATATTTTTCTTTAATTTTTGAAACTTTGCAACTAAATGTATGACATTTGAGAAAAAAAAACTAGGTTTGATAAGCTCAAATTTTGAACCGATTTTTAAATCTTCTAAAGTCTAAGCAAAAGGTCTTAGTATTTATACATTCTACACTTTGATTTAGTTCCTGATCAAAACTAAGAGTTTAATGAAAAATAATCTTAAGAGATTTTATGGCTCACTTTTATAATATGCCTACAATTTTAATTTATTAAAGAACCCAACTGTAAAATTAACTTTCAATCAAAGAGCAAAAGCTCTTCGAAAATACAAACATGTTTAAGAATTTCGAAAGTGAGCATCCCTTAAGGTATGCAATGGAAAATCACAAGTAAAAAAACCTAGTTTAGACGTCGATTTATTTGATTTTCAAGCGATCAACAAATTTTTCGATATCAAATATAAGGACTTTTCATCGCCGTACACAATGCTAAAAAAAATATTGTCCCCAAGTTCCTAAATTACTGTTGAGAACACTTATGTTAATAGTATTATATGGCATAGGTGATATTGTAAATATGTATATTAGGAAATTGTATAGAAAAAATTTGTCAAAAATTTCAATGTGATTATTCTTGTTGCATTGAATTTCTATTTGTTGTTTGTTTAAATATACTTTTATTAATTTTTTTTTGTTTTTCTTTACTTTTTTTTTTTTTTTAAATTAACTTATTTGTTATGGTATTGTATGTGGGCTTTGTAAAAAAATTGAGTTCCTTAAAGTTTAGGGTCTTGAGAGTGCATTTTTGTTTTTTTTTTTTTGCTTTGTTAGAGATGTTCAGAGTTTGTTTTTCAATGTTTTTACATTTAGATTTAGAAAATTGAACTTTACCTATTTGACAATTGCGAGATTCGATTTTATTTTTCGATATTTTGTTTTGCGTTTTCTTTGTTGCGGTTGTTTCTTTTTTTTAACACTTATTTTCGTGGTTGTCTTTTAGTGGGTTTTTTTTTGTTTTGTGTGTTGTTGCACTTAGAAAATTTGTTATTGTTGCTGTTGTTGTTGCGGCTGCTGTTGTTGTTGTAGTTGTTGCTGCTGCTGCTGTTGCTGCTGTTGTTGCTGCTGTGGCAGTTGCATGTTAGCCAACAGCTTTGATCGCTGCATGCTGCACACAAACGCACACACGCACACACATGCACACACACACTGACACTCACAAAAAGACAACAGTAAAAAAATAGTTGAGAACGCGATCAAAAAAATGTTGTTTGTTGCACTTCACAAATTGTTGTTTATTTGTTTCGAATTGTCGAACTTGTTTTGTCTTGAAAGTTTTGTTTTGGCCAGCCCGGAAAAACTTTTTGGCTGTTTAGGGGCCCGAGCGGCAGCCGTGTCGTATACGCAATATCAATTAACGCGCGCACTTTGCTCGACTTTGAATTTTGTTTTTAGGCCGCACGGCGACGACGACGACGTCGACAGCGGCGGCGGCGACGTCGCTTTAAAATATAATTTCTTTTTTTTCTTGTTATTTGTTTTTATTTATTTGTTGTTTGTTTGTTTTGTGTTTTTTTTTTTTTTGGCAATGCACGCCGGACAGACACGTTGCGGAGGGGCGGGGCGGGAAGTTCAGCAACTTTATTTAGTTGGGCGCGCGTCGCATAGTTTGGCAAAAGTTTGTTTTTAACTTTTGATGCCGCGCGCAAAGTTTCGTTGTTGTTGTTGTTTTTAATACTTTATTGTTGTTGCGCGTGAATTGCAATAAACTGCGGAGCGGCGTTTTCTTTTGGCGGCGTGAAGTCCGGACGTCCAAAAACCGACTGCTGGATGCGTTTGGGGTAATAAAATTTTACATCGGCAGCGGCCGTCGCACACACGTTAGCGTCGCAGTCGGCGTCGACGCAGCGTCACAGGCAAACGCATCGAAACGCGGCCGTACGGTAAACCAAGGGAGGGATAGAGGGACGGGGGCGCGCCTGACTGCGGGTGGTGGTTGGGCAGCGCGTATGCAATGGGCGGAGGGAGGGGCGGGGGTTGCGACAAATTTCGTCACTCGGCAAACGAAGCACGAAACACGACGACGCAAAAACTTCGTAACGTCACGTAGTTGCTGTTGTTGTTGTTGCTTCCTCTTTCACTGGCTGGTGCTTCTGCTTCGGCTTCTTCTTCTTGCTGCTGCTCAGGAGGAAGCCCGAAAACGTGCGTCTCTACCTGTTCTAAGTTCGCTGCTAACTGACAGTTTTCCAAAGTTGTCGAACTTTCGAACGCAATGAAAATTGCAGCCAAAAATTTTCTGTCGAAGCCCGAACGACATACAGCGCTGGCGTCGACAGCGACGGCAGCGTCAGCGCCAGCGTCGACACCACCACTGCTGCGGGCGCACACATTTTTCGGAGTAAACACGATGCGAGCGACGCGTCGCATCACGACGTCGTCTGTTCGGTTTTTGGACTTCGGCAGGCGGCCGACTTCCCCTTGTGCGCTGCGATTAGCACAGTTTGTGCGACTGTTATACAGCGAGCACTTCGGCCGGCGACAGCGCAGGCGCTGTACATGACGCTGGCGTCGGCAGCGCTGTGTGTGCCTTGCTTTGTGCGCTGTCCGAAAAAAAAGAAAGGCAGCGCATTCCTGCAGCCGCCCTCAGCGCTTATTTGCCTTTTATCTCTCGCCCGCTAATTGTAAATTCCAGCAGCGACGTCGAGAGCGTCAAACGCTGCCGCTGCTGCTGCTGCTGCTGCTGCTGCTGCTGCTGCCCACAAATGAGTTTATCCCGTTGTCGGGCGCAGTCCGCGGTCTGCATACGTGTGCGATGCCGCAGTCCGCAGCTGGATTGGCAGGCAGATTTCCACATTTCTCGATCACTCATTCGAATTCAAATTCTGATTTCGATTCTCCTTATCAGCTGCTGCTCAGCTGCTGTTGCTGTTGCTGTTGCTGCTGCTGCTGCTGTTGTCGGCGTCGCTGCAACTCATTTAGTGACGCAGCCGTCTGATTTGGCGTCCCCTCCGTGATTCAGTGGCAGCGGCAAAGTGCAACTTCAGCTTGCCACGATCGTATTCTGGTATCGCATTTGTGCCACATTTTGGCAGCCACTTTTTTTTTGTCTCCTCTGAACTTGTTCGGTTATTTTTGTGCTCAGTTCAAATGAACTTGTTCTTTTTTTTTTGTTCGAAGTTCGCACAAAGTTTTGCTTAACAAATTTCCATAGTTCGCGGCATATTTTGCAAGTGTTTCAATAAACTTTCTAGACATTTGCTGCAAAGCCCACAATAGTATATATAATAAGGGTTTTTTTAGGTTATGTGCAAAGTTCATCGACTCAGCTGCGCAAATTTTTTTTTTGCTCTTGAAAAGTTGCTGAAATTTGAACGTAATTAAATTTTAACTTTTATTTATTTTTTTGTCATTTTGGACTAACCTTTAAAAAATATTTATAGGTTTCTTTTTTTCAGTTTTAAAGTTTTTTTTACTCTTAACTTTGGCTCAGTTTTGTAGACTTTCGTGAAAGTTCAAAGTCAGAACTTTAAGTAATTAAAATTGCATAAGAGCTTAACAACTTTTTACCTTTAAGATATTTCTTTTTGTTTTATACAACTATTTTTAACTATAACTTGTTTGAAAATTCAAAGTCTTTTAGTAATTTTGATTAAATATTGAAACTTTTCCTGTGCATTAACCTACTTTATAAAATTATGTTGGGGCTGTGATGATTTGGAATTGAAATTTTCAAACAATATTCGTTTAGAATTGCAATTGAAAAACAAACAATTATTTTTATATAGAAAAAGTAAAAGTTGAAACAGCCCAATTGAAAATACATTTATTATAATATAATAACTATAAGTATAAGTATTCAGTTTCGAGATTTTAGCTGTATACGAAACCTAAAGTAACACACTATCCACCACAAACTTTGAAATCTGACTTTTGCCGACCATATCAAATCTCTTCTAGCATAGTCCAAAATGAACTTAAGAACTTATGCTTATATGAAATATATATTAATTCAGGATCAGCAATGTTGCTATTTAGATACATTTTCTTTGTTGATCGATTGAAAAAAAGTACGGTTTTTTTTCGAATGTGAATCTCAAAGAAATTTAAATAAAGTCAATAACTAATTATTCATCGTCGTAAGTCAACGGTTGAAATAAGTTGGCAAATGATTTTTTTTAAACTTTCTTTAAATTAAATTGAATGATGTTTAACTTTAATAATAAGCGAATGGCTTTAAACTTATTGGTTAAAATCGCGAATATTTGGATTTGAGTTTCCATTGGTGTGAAATTGAGTGTTAAATTTGTATTACACTTTTAAACTGACAGCTTGAAAGTCTCATAAAAAGAAATAAACAAAAAATTAGTATTATTATTATTTAACTTTTCTTTTTCGAACCCAGGACGTCATTTAGATTTTTATTTAATTGTTTTGCTACAATAATATTAATAAACTGCAGTTCAATCCTATTTTCTTATAATTAGTATAGAATGTAGTTTCTTTCTGGTTGAGGTTCGAGTCTTGGTCTCTGTTTTTTAGTTACGTAAAGGACTGGGTCACAATGGGAACGCATTTAACTGTGTTTCCACCGGTTAATTTATTTGCTTAACGAATAGTTGCAATTAAGAATGTTGTAGTTCTTTTGAACCAGCTGCAAGCTGAACCGAACCGAACCTGAATCGAAACCGAAAGCAAACTTAATTCAACTAAATTCAACTCAGAGCTCGCAACGTTTGGCTGTGCGCTGGGCCGTAATTAAAATAATTAAATGCGAAAAAAAGTAATCACAAGATTGAAAAGTAATTTACACATGTAAGCAAACACCACGGGCACACACACACATACACACATACACACACACACACACACATAGACACACATGCGGCTTATACAAATAAAAGGATAAACAAAGCCCGCAGGATACGCTGAGGAGCTCTGTGCGGCTGGGTTCAAAGAAAAAAGCTCAGTGCAAGAAAATTGCCAGGGCAAATGGAAAAGTCAACATGACGACGACGCCAGGATCAGCATGCGAAACGCATCAGCAGCAAGTTTGATGGGAGGGAGAGGGCGGTAGAGGGAGGGGGGGGGGGAGGGAGGGAGGGAGGGTGAAGAGCGTTGTAGTGCGTGGGGATTAGCAAGTGGAAGTTTTTGGTGCTACGCGAAAAACGCAAATGATTTCTCTTATTTCGACGCGGTCGCGTTGCCTCTGATGGATAGCTAAAGGGCTAAGGCGGGGGTGGCAGGGGGAGAGGGTTAAGGCCAGGCCGGGACAAGGCTCGACAGGATGTGCTGCCCAACCACGGCGACGCTGCGACGTTGAGTGCAAGACAGCTTAAGGAAACAAGTAAAAATTATGTAAACAGTTTTTTTTTCGTTTCAGAGATACCCTGTTTTTAAAGCAAGTAGGAGGCTTAAAAAAATGATGCCCTGTTTTCTTAATGAGTAAAATAGTAATTCAAATATAATTTTATATTTTAATATCGAATTAAGCTAATTTTTAAGGGTCTGTCTATTCCATATTCTAGCACACCAATATACCCCTTTCAGTTTCTTTCTTTTTGGGTGCATAAAAAGACAAAGCTGCGGCTGAGACTTTGGCTGAGGCGTCGCGCTGTCTGGCCGGGCACAGCAGAAATTAAGTGGCAACAAGAGGGAATCACTCACGTTTTGCTTGAAGAGGGGAGAGGGGCGGGGGGGGGGGGGCAAGGGTGCTGCACAGACGGCACAAGGCAACGAAATGATTGACAGCGCATAATTAAATTAATTGAGTAATCCACGGGCAACGCAGCAAGCGGACAGGCAAAGAAAGGGGCAACAGAGGTGGAGAAGGGGGGGGGGGGGGGGAAGGGGGCACACACAAATTGTGCCGCTGATGCGTGCCACAACGCGGCGGTTGCTTCATTTGCCCATTTTCAAGGAGTTGCGGCAGCAGCCGCATGATCTGCAGGAGCCCAAGGACTACACACATAGCGACACATAGCCGCCGCAGTTGTTGTTGTTGTTGTTGTTGTTGTTGCCTGCATAATGAGAAATAAGAAAACCAAAAAATAACCCACTGCGAGGGGGCTGTGGGTGGGGGGCATACACAAATGTCGCCCGCGCGCGTCACAAAACATTTTTGGAGGGGGAGGGCGGCTGCGCCTTGCGGTTTCCTGTTGATGTGAGCCTTTGTCTTAGCCAGGATATCGAGTTGCCCACAAAGCCAAGGCAGCAGAGTCAGTCGGCGACAGAGGGCGAGGGCGGGGGAGTGGGGGGGGGGGGGGAGCGGGTTGGAGCAGCGGCATTGTCTTCGCCGCGACGCTTTATTAAAATTAGTAAAAATCTGTAAGGGGCTGGGTACGCACGTAAAGGCGGTTTGGCAGCAGGCAGCCAGCAGCTAACAGATTTCTACCTCCCCCCTTCCACACACCCCCCTTTTACCTCCCGCCCCGCACTGTGCCAGCCTGTGACAAGTGGCAGCCGCGGGCAATTGTTTACGAGTGTATCGCAAATTAAGTAGGGCTTAAATTTTACAAGCATTTCGCCTTTAAGAGTTAAGTGCTTTTCTCATTCAGCACCAAATACTGCTTCCCTCCCCTCCTTGCCACACCACAGTTGCCAGCGAATATTCGAATGCGATTTAGTTTTGACGCGCGCGCTTCTCACATCCATTTCCGTTGAGCCCATTGTCCTGGCTCCTGGCAGATTTCATCGAAATTGGATTGTTTTTGGGCTTGGCATTCAAAGCCTTTCTACGCATAAGAAATGCATTAACTCTTCTTTATACCCGTATACCCTGTAATATTAATAGCTGTAAGCAATAACAGCTTCATTTTTATAACAGGGTATTAGGCCGCTAAACACTGTTTACCATTTACCTATAAAAGTGTCATAACATCGTTAGGAGCGAATTCTTACATAAACGAAATTTAAAATTGCCCCAAAAAGTATGCTATACATTTTAATACAGGCGATATTTATCTTAGGAATTAATTAACTTAAATTCCCTTACACGCATAAAACAAGTTCGCTTATTATTTAAACTAAATATTTAACAAATTTATTAATTATTCTGATTTATTAATTGCCTAAATATCCAATTCTCAGCCTGTTTTTTAATGTTCACATGATATAAAATAAAACAAAAATCATGTAAAAAATAATTTTCTTAAATTTTTTTTATCTTATAATTTTTAAAGTAATTTATATTACAAATTCGAATAATCTCGGAAATTTAAATAAAATTTAAAGCTAAGAAGTAAGAAGGGAGCAAAGCTTTAAAAAAAAAACAGAACAGATTTCTTTTGATTGTTGGTGTTAATAAAAATAAGAATAATAATAATAATAATAATAAGATGCGTGGTCAGGACAATCTTATGCCACAAAAGCCGCCGTCACGGAGTTAATTCAATGGCAGCCGCAACGCTTCGTTTTGTGGTCACCCTCCGCTCCCCGCTCGTCGCTCCCCTCACCTGGCCGTTGAATCTCTTGTAACTCATTTTGCAGAAACGCGAAGTCGTCGCGTCTTTCCGCGTTTTTCACGAGCTCAACTCCTTCGACGTTGCCTGGGCCCTGGTCCTGGTCCTGGTCCTGGTTGTCCTGTTGCTGTGTGTCCTTGTGTGGGCCAGCTCTTGGAGCGGGTCTAAAGTCTTTTTAATATTCCTGCTGCCATTCGCCAAGGCTTACAAAGTCCTGACTTCAACTGTCGTCTAGCGCGGCCAGGGGCGTGGGCGGGGCGGGGCCCGGGTAGTGTCTGACTCTGTAATTACGCGTATAGGATGATGATTAACGTGCACGCAGCTACAGTAGCTATGCCCAGACAGACAGACAGACCGACGGGGGGAAGAGAGCTGCGCAGCTGGTTCTCACTTTTAGCATTAACTGAAGCAGAGCTAATGAGCATCTCTGCGTGTGTGCGTGTGTGTGTGTGTGTGCCGTTTGCAGATTTTGCATTTCTTTGCCATATTCTTTGCAATTAGTTTCTGCCACCAGCCCCTTGCCACACCCCCTTTGCGCACATTTATGAAATTACCAAACGCATTTCTTTTTCTCTGCACTACGCAAATCCATAAATACCTCGACTCGTAGACAGACTCCCCGCAACCCCCAACCCCAACCCCCTCTCCTGCTGCCACTTCTGTTCACTTGTTCAAGGACAAAAACTTTGTTTGGCTTTTCGCCGCGTTTCGTTAAAGCCTTTTGCTTTTTAGCACACTCCCCACCCCGCCTCCAATTCAACAAAAAAAAAAAAAACTTTTGCCAAACTGCCTTGCCCACAAAGTGTGTGTGCTCCCCCCTCTCCCCTCTGTTCCTGGCGCTTGCCAGCCGTCGCGTTTTTCTTTTCATCACCACCAGAGTTGCCACACATTCTGCATATTTGTAAATATAAGTTAAGTTCAAGGTGCTGTTAGACTGTTATTTGTCAGCTAGGTGCAGCTGGCAGTTTTCTGCCTGGCTTTTAATCAACACCAGAGTTGCCACACCTACGGAATATTTGATTGAAAAAAGGATTAAAAAGTGCGCCAAGGTAAATACACGAGTTAGCTACGGTTTCTACATCCTATTTATCTGACATCTCCCCCTCAATCAGCACCAATGTTGCCACACATACTAAATATTTTTCCAAGTGAAATTTGGGAAGTATATTGAGAGCCTGTATTTTTTAGCGCCAGAGTTGCCTACTAGATTTGTTAATTATGTTCAAATCACATGTGCAATGTGGCTTCCAAGTTCCTAACTATTTGCTGTCTGGCTTTTAATCAGCACCAGAGTTACCACACATCCCAAACTTAAAAAACTAATTAAATGTATTTGGTTGACACTTTAACTTTGTATTTTAAAGTTGTATTGCCAGAGTTGCCACACACATACATACACCAACATCAGTTTAATTAGAATGGCAGCAAATTCGCTTTAAAGTCGCGTCTTTAATTCATGCAAAACCTTTCGGCGCCATTATCATAATTGCACATTAGCCGCCGCCTTTCACTTCTACAGTGATGTTGAGAATAATAGCAACATTTCGAACCATATTCTTAATTCCCCGGCAAACATTTAAAATTGCTAAACAATCACGATCTTGAGTTGAAAAATTTGGTTATTATTCACTATTAAAAAGTCGAATTCCTGAAGAGTAGGATTCCTTGATTGATTTAAAACAATTAAACAAAAAAAAAAACCATTTCCAGGTTTCATAGTTTTTGATTTTTATTAGTTACAAAAATTTAAATCTACTGTTCTGTTTAATATTTATCATTGTTTTTAAACATGTGAAACACAAATAGTTTTATAGAAGAATATTTGTACTTTACAAAAATCAAATAAGCCGTTTCTATTATTGTTTCCACCACTGTATATTCGCTTTTAGACTGGCTGCTGCTCTTAAGCGCTTGCGATTGGCATCGATGGCAGCCGCGAAGTTGATTTAGTTGCAGCTAAGCACAAGTTGCCGCTCCTCTCTGCCTCCCCCGCCAACTCTCCCCCATTTATGGCTAGAACTCAGTTGTAGGCACACAGTAGTTGTTGTTGTTGTTGTTGTGTTTGTGCGTGGCATATGCATATCTGCGTGTATCTATGTACTTTTAATTGCCAGCAATTAAAACTTAAATACTGTTCGCACACCCACACACACACCCACACACACACACACGATTAGTTGTTGGTGCGTGCCAAGCTTCATTTAGTGCGTTCGACGTGCGGTTAAGTCACCAAGGTGCCAAGTGCCAAGTGCCAAGTGCTTGCCGCCAAGTGCTTTACTGTCGTTGTCTGAGGGGCCATTAAGGGGGCGGGGGCGGGGGCGGGGGCGGGGGGGTGGTGTAGCTAACAAGAAAATTGCGTGGCAAGCGTAAATTGTGAGTGCAACAGCAATTGCAAAACTAAACGAAACTAAATAGATATCCATAGGTGAAAGATACAAATGCACCGACACAGATACAGATACACTTGCATGCAGGCAGTAAGGCAGGCAGGCCGCATCGAGTTGCCCACTCGAGCGATGCAGCGCGATAGGCTGCACTCAATCGGAGCGCTAAGTGAGCTTAAATGAGGCAGCCAGTTGGGGGCAAGTTCGCGTTGCACGTGCCACAAACTGAAGCCAACCACAGAAAATTCCCAGAGAAAAGCATTTTTTCAAATGAAAATAAAATGAATACATTTCAAGTGTTAGCCAGGCATAATTTAACTAAATGTTAGAAAAAAGTCACTTATAAGTAAATAAAAAAAGAATCGTTTAGTGAGCTATGTTCAACGGGATAGATATCCTGTTAAATGTTTTCAACTTTTGATTTTGTTGCAAAAACAGTTTCTGGTCAAATGCAAAGCTAAAGTAAATTATTTCCTTGACTGAAATTTGTAAACTAATGAAAATGAATAAGCTCAGATGTATCTTAACTGCAGTATATACCCGTTTGTGGTGCAGCCACAGGGTATATGCGTTATACAAATCGTGTAACGCTTATCGGACATCGCAGTTGTCACCACAACACAACCATAAAAGTTGAAAATGTCATTAATAACTAACTAGCACTGACCAGCCCCACCCCACCCTACCACACCCCACACCACCCCACCAACTACCCCAACTTCAGAGCTGCTTAACTCGACATTGCCTAACTTAAAACACACACAATAGAAAGTTACTTAAACAAAAAAAAAAAAACACACACACACAAAAATAGGAAAAGTCAAATGAATAGAAAAAAAAGGAACGTGAAAAAATTCGTCCTTGCCGCGCCTCATGCTAATTAAATTCAATTAAACGACAATCAAACAATGTCAAGCGGAAGTCAACGTTGGCGGCGACACGCGGACGGAACGCCAAACGCGACCGCGAATAGCTCTGAACAAAAAAAAAGTGGGCATGGGAACTACCCGAGTCGGCACCTGAAAACAATACAAAAAAGACAAAAAAAAAAAATCGTAACTGTAACTGAACCTGCCTACGCCCACGCAATTGGATTGGCCTGGACAGGGGTTGCCGGACCTGCTCAATTTTGTCGATGCCAGGGGGGGGGGGGAGGGGAGGGGTAAAAAAAATGTTGTGAACATAAAAATTGTGAATTTGTTAAATGTGAAAAGTGAAAGCTGTTGCATAACATTTGAGTAATTATTTTTATTTCACAACACGCATTAAACGTGTTTTTTTTAACAGGGTATGCTAAATAGAACATACAAAAATTAGACTTTTATTCAAAATTCATTAAACTTACAAATTTTAATATAGACAGACAATCGAACACAGAGAATATACCACCGATCCGAAAATCACTGAAAATTAGGATCGTATATAAATTTATAAATAGATGTACAAATATAGCAAGAAATTATTCCAATTCAAAGATTAGCCAAATATTTGTTTGGCTTGTTTGCGTCTCCATCAAAATTGTTTGCAAATTCAAATCCCATTTAATTCACAAGCCAACAAAGCACAAAAATAACATTGATCACTTTTTACTTTGAGTATACTTTTATCTACAATTTGGGAATTTTTCTATGCCTATTTATTACGATTTATTTTCTTTCGAACATTTAGAAATAGATTTTTTTTCAATGTCCTCGCCTCAAAATGAAGATTTGAGGATTGCTTTGTGTAGTTTATTCAGAAAAATGTTGATTTTTTCCATTCTTTTTTTTTGGGATTTTTCCCGAAGAAGATTAGTTACAATTGGCTCAGGAATATATAAGTATTATTTGATTGTTTATTCAAAAAGCGTTTTTTTTTGTTATAATAAAAAGGGTTTCTTATTTGAGTATATATTAAAGTATACACCTGATATTCCTACTATTTGTTCTCAATAAATACACATATCCTTGTTAATTGATATCCTATCAATGTATATATATATTTTTTTTGTATTATAGGGTATAAACTGTTTGACACTTTTAGTATATATACATATTATTTGCGTATATTTTAAATCTTTATTTTTTTTGTCAGCTGTCTGTTGGCTTTGCCTGTTGTTCCCAGTCTTTTTGTCCGTTGCCTGTTTGTTATTTTAATTTTTATTTTCTTATTTTTGTTGTTTTTGCTGTTGATTTTTCCCGATTTACAGCTGACTCCGCTTGGCTGTTATCGTCGCCCGTTTGTCAACTTTGCTTTTCGGCAGCAATTGACACGCGATATGCCCCGCCTCCACCCCTCCCCCTCTCCCACCTCATCACTGCTATTCAGATACACTGCTTTGACAGGCACACCGCCCCACCCGCCCGCCTCCTTGTTACACTGTCTACAAGCTGCTGCAAAAGTTGAACATATTATTTTTGTTTTTTGATTTTTAACTTTTTTTGTCTTGTTTAGTTTAATTTTTCGTATTTGTTGCTGTTGTTTTTAGACGTTTGAAATGTTAATGCTGCTGCTGCTGATGTTTGCCTCTCGCAGCGTTTAACCTGTTGACAGCAGCAGCAGCAGCAGCAGCAGGAGCTGAAGTTGATGTCACACGTGCCCCGCGCTGTGTATCCTCGCATCCGGTCGCCCTCAAGTTGGCTGGCTTTGAGGTCAGCTAAACCCTTTTAGCGCATTTCATTAACGCAACTCGCTTTTCTGTTTTTCTCGCCTTTTTTTCGGGGCAGTTCAGTTTGCTGGTTACACCTTTTTTTTTTGTTGGTTGTGTTTTGTTAAGGACTTTAAGGACTTGTTGTTTTTATTACTTGGCTCATTTAGCATGCAGCAAGTTGAACGTGAATATTTTTTAATGCGTCGGTTTACTTGCTGATGAAGTGAATCAAATTGGAGGGCGCAACCACAGCAGGAACTGGAGCAGCAGTGGCCACATCCGCACATCCGCACATCCTTAACTGCTGCCCAGGACCTGGCTGAAGATGTAGTAGCTGTAGTTAACTGAGCCGGGGCCCCGGTGTAATTGCATTTTTATTACTTTCAGGCGTAGCTACCGCGACAGTTTGTTGAGTGCTTCAGGGGGGTCAGGGGTCAGGCGGGCTGGCTGGCATCAAAGGGTTGCAACAGCGGCACAAAATTCATCATCAAAGGTGTAAAAACTTTTAATATGTTTAATTTTCCACCTATTTTCTTTCGTTCCCCGGCCTAAAAGACGGCCCACCTTATTTTTAGCCCGTTTCTTTTTTTTTTTTTGATTTCATTTAACGAGCTGGCTGCCGGTCAGCGGTTGAGCGGGTGGTGCAGCGGCCACTGAACGTACCTGAACCGTGCAACCGCACGCTGATTTAGTTATACAACATGTTTCAGACCGCTCCCCCACCCCACCCAAAACCAACCCCACACACACTCTTCGCAGCAACCAGCCAAAAAATAAAGAAAATGAACATAAAAAAATAACAAAAATGATATTAAAAAAAAGAAGTCTTGAAGACGCAGCTGGGAGCGGTCCTTGAAATGCTTTTCGCCACTTTTGAATAATTTTAACCCAAATAAAAAATGATGTGAATTCCTAATTAGGCGCAAGTAACAGCGGCAACAACAACAAGAGGAAAACGCATAAAATCAGCGCCGTTTGTTCAACAAACAAACAAGTTAAACGTTTTTAACTGAAATCACAACGAATTTTCAATGCTCTTTGCTCAGCAACAGGTTTGCTCCTTGAACAAATTTGTACTCAAGGATATATTGTTCAAATAGTTAGAAGTAAAATCCAACTAATTCGGAATTTTCACTAAATGTAGTGTAGCTTAAACTAAATATTATAATATTTAATATTTTATAATGAACTATTAAGTACATATATAAATTGATATTCTATATACATTTTTATTATATTGAAAAATTTTAATGCTTTAAATTAAGTATATAACTTTTGAACATTATTGAATAATATTTTTTATTTTATGACCGAGATTTTCCTGGGTAAACTACAAAAAAAGTTTTTAGTTCGAGTCTCGCTCCTGTCGCGAGAGCATTGAATACAAATTTGAAATATGTTCGGAAAAAATAATATCGTAAAAAAGAGAAAAAATCTAAATTTTAGAGTTCTACTTTCATTCAAGTAAAAAGTTCATTTTTAACTATGTGTATTTTTTTTTTTAAATGTTTTGTTTAAGTTCTATTCGATTTCTGAATTTAGTGAGAGTTGTCCCAGATAAAGCCTTAAAAAAAGAGTACTTAGCAGTAAACGATCCATGTAAAAGTCGCTTTAGGTATGATATTGTTTGCAGTGTAAGAAAGGTACAATTCTGGGAGGAGACCAAATTTTAGTTTTCCTTAAAAATTCACAGTGTATCTGGGTATATAATAAATTTGGAATAAAAAATGAATCTCTATATTTTTTTGTTTTGGTTTCTATTTCTTGTGGTTTATATATGTTTCAAAGCATAAATAATTGATTGACAAAAATGTCTTGCTTGTCTTAGTTGCGCTGCCTTTCGGAAAGGGTATGGCCTTACGAAGAGAAGGACATAAAGCAGGCCCATAGAAACGAGAAAAGAAAAATTCGAGTGGTTCTTGAGTTTGGCGTTATGATGATGATGGCTAAATGCCACGACTGTCTTGGCCACATGGGAATTGGGCTTACCAGCTGCTGGCATGGTCATAGGCGGACGGGGCGGGGCCGGGTATTGAGATTTGGGACTGGCCCACGGCTACGGCTGACTAGTTAGAAATGCAAGGATTTTGAGCCGAGTCCGACTTGGCCCCAGTGCAAATGATGTCGCACGTCAGCGTCGAGCATTGACAAATTGATATTTGCATTTAAATTGAAAGGGGGGGGGGGGTGGGGGGGGGGGGGGGGGGGGGGGGAGGGGAGGGGAAGGGTCTGCTCTGCTGTGCTCTGCAATTGCCCCGCCGGAGTTACGTCACAGTGAGATTGTGGTCACAGTGGTGTAATTCACATTAAATACCGCATTTTTCTTATTTCTCGGTCATTTCCATATTCCGGCCGCTGTCCTTGTCGCGCCTCCCTTCGCGACAATTGGACGTCTCTTCATTCGCTTGACATTCGACATTAATACCCAAACGGGACGCGGGATGCGGGGCGCCTGCACAATTTGCATTATGAAATAACATTTTCTTTTATTTTCCTTTTGAGTTTTCTTTTTGTAGACTTTATTTTTCTTCAGAAGGGGCTGCCCACAAGACGCTCGTTGGTTGCGTTGCAGCAGCTGCTGGATGGTTTAAGATATGCTTGGGTTGGTTATGATAAAAAGGGGCGGGGCTGGTTGGGCTACGTGGAGGTAGTGCCTGCCATATGGGGACAATCTGTGTGTTTATTACAACTATGCCCACTGTCAGGTGCCACACAGAACTCAATCAATCAGTTTCATATGCAAAACTAGGAAAGGACTCGCCGACCGGCCGCAATCAGGCGATTCCCCTCCCCCCCCCACTCCTCTCCCTTGTCGCTTGGACAGACCGCAGACCAGCAGCCCGTCATAAATATCAATGAGCTGCCTTCCTTTTGGCCTGTCTTCCAGCCTGCACATAGCCAGAAATTTCCATTGGGGCATGATGTGCCGATCATTGCGTTTGCAACAGTCTGTCCATCAATATATTTGAATATATAACTGCTTAGTTGTAAGTTTATTTCCAGTCCGAATACTTGTTTCTGGTTATCTATGTTTTATTTTCAGCTCATAGACTTATCTGAATTGTAGCTTATAGCTATCCTTACTATCCTTATTCTATCGGACTCGCTAATACTTTAAAACTTAGCTATAAGTATATTCACATTACCTTTAATTAAATGAAATTTCTATCTTATGTTTTGCCGTAAATTATAAAATTCAAAAAATAAAAACGAATGAAATGAATTATGGTAACATTATTTTTCTTGGTTCTAAACCTAATTTCTAGTCATATTCTTGTCTGATTTGCGTTAGTTCCATTTATGTAATATACATATATATATTATTTTAATACCGCACCCTTTTTGGGCATCAATTGCCTCTAATCTTTTTCTGATCACTTTATTTTTATGCCTATTACATTATCAATGGCATTCATTATCATATTGTTAAGCATTTCTTTTTATCATATATCAAGCAAATTTTACACAACATGTTATAGTTTCTGGTAGCGTATTATAAATTCGTTGTACAATTTTTTTCCCACTTGGTGTGTCTTTTGATTTTTCCCATATTTCTGGTATTGCCAAAAACTTGAACATATTCATAAATTTTGCACTTTGTTTAAACAAATTTTTTGCTTCGTCCGTTATTATTTATTTGCGTAAGTGGCAGCCGAGTGGGTCAGGGCACT
The DNA here is from genome assembly GCA_004143825.1 of Drosophila micromelanica. NCBI lineage: Eukaryota > Metazoa > Arthropoda > Insecta > Diptera > Drosophilidae > Drosophila > Drosophila micromelanica. Next base: position 2,362 of record SCDY01001982.1, on the reverse strand, counting down.
GAGGGTGTGAGGGGGGAGTTTGTAAAGTTCGTTGCGTTGTGCGTTGAGTCTTGCTGCGAATGCGGGTCCCTGCTCGGGCGCCAGCTAACGTCGCCGTCGCCGACTGCGATGACGACGACGACGACGTTGATGTAAAAAGGGTTGCGATGCAAAACAAAACAACGACCTCGTTCTTGGTCCACAAACCCGGCCGCCTGCCCAACCCTCTTGCAGCCACCCACAAACACGTATGCGGGCTAGTTGGGTGCCAATAGCTGAGGCCAATGCAGGCATATGTACTTGTATATGTGTGTGTGTGTGTGTGGGTGTGGGTGAAGTTAAGGTTCAGCACAGGGTCGGGTTGGGGGGAGGGGTGTTGTGTGCCTGCGGGTCACAACGTTCCGTAATGGTGATAAAATATGCTCAAATTTGCCAAATATGAAAAGGTACAAAAGTCCGCACACATCGCCCGCAGGCCGCCCAGCCGCAATCCCAATAATAATACATATATAAATATATTGAAATCAAGTAGCGAATACGGAGGACCACCCAACCAATAGCCCCCATCATTCATGGCGAACCCAAACGAATCTCAGCGAAAATGAAAATAAATGTATTCGCTAAAACGTAGCGATTGATTTTCGCAGAACTTTTCGCTGCATTCCAACTCCCCCCTCCCCTACCCCTACCCCCTTCAAATACACAATTGCGTCTCTGAAAAGGCCCCGCCCCCTGCCCCCCCTCTGGTCTGCTGATGCGGCGCCTTTGTCTTGCTTGGCCTGGACAGCAGCGCTCAACAGAATTTTGTATTTTATTTTTTATTCATACGCCGAAAATAAAATAAAATAAATGTTGAAAAAAAAATATATATATATATAAATGTATTGTGACGCCTTTGTGAGGCGGGGGCATGTTGAGTTGGAGCAATGTTTTTTTTTTTTTTTCGTTGTTATTGCGGGCGTCACGTTGGCCAAGCTCCGTCCGTCCGTCTGGGCGTCCACTTGCTGGTCATTCATGTGTGTCAAAATGGCAAACTGAATTTGTATTCAAACATTCAAATGTTCACACACACACGCACACACACACACACTCTCGACTTCGCACATGCGTTAATATTTCCGGGCGTTATGTCAGCCGGCCATAAAACTAGCATAGAAAAAACATCTTTATATATGCACACACACACACACACACACACACACACCCACACAAATTGTCACGCATTGAATTATTTTGTTGGCTGTGCAAAAAAAAAAAAAAATAAATAAAAATATAAAATAAAAAAATGTCTCTAAAAAAAAATTTGCATTTTATTCAATTTTTTGAGCAGTCGCTACTCCCCCCCCTCCCGCAACAACCCCCTTCATCCACTGTTGGCCAGTATTCCAGTATTCGTATTGTTCTGGTTATTTACGAGTTTGTTAAGTGCGCACATTCAGCGCCTTTGGGCGACCGCTGAGCGAACCGCTGGACAGGACACAACAGCCAGACCCCTGCCCCCTCCTCCCACCTCCACCCATCGGAGGCCTACCCGCTGCTTCAACTCTCCACGCTCCATTGAGCCTGAGCTCCAGTACCCGCGTATAGCCAAGTAATTTGTACCAACTCTTCTTCTAGTTGTTATTGTTGTTTTTCCCCCCATTGTTGCTGTTCCCACAATCCTCAGTTAACCAAATATAAAACAACTTTCGGTTTATTGATATTCAATGCCAGCCATTAATGCAAATGGTAATCGAATTTTTATTCCTATTTATGAGATTTAACCAACATTAGAAAGTTTCATTCAAGTTCGAAATATTATCATTTACATCTACATATTATAGTTTTTTTAGATCTTAAAAAGATTTAACTAAAGAAAAAAATTCAAAAAATGTTATTTTCAAAAATGCATATATTTTGAATGTAGAATCGATTTAACTGAAAAATCATGATCAAAATGCCATCAAACATGAAAATCGGTTCAGCTATGACAAAGTTATGGGAGTTTGAAATATGGGAGCTATGGATCCGAGAACTTTACATGTCAAAACTTTTGTCGATTTTGGCATATTTTTGACCAAAATTTTGACCCTCTCAGAATCGGCTCAAGTGATGTTTTTATACTATTTGTGACCACCACAATCGATTAAAAATATAAATTCGCAAATCTAAATTTTGAAAAAAATTTTTTCCGAAAATGAGTAAGGGGGGGGTACATGCTTTTTCCAAAAAAGTCCAAAAAATTGTATTTTCAAAAATTCATGTATTTTGAATGTAGAATCAATTTAACTAAAAAATCATGATCAAAATGCCATCAAACATGAAAATCGGATCAGTTATGACAAAGTTATGGGAGTTTGAAATATGGGAGCTATGGATCCGAGAACTTTACATGTCAAAATTT
>SCDY01001981.1:1042-20558 GCA_004143825.1 Drosophila micromelanica | reverse complement strand
AGAATCGACTTTAATGTTGTTTTTTATACTATTTGTGACCACCACAATCGATTAAAAATAAAAATTCGCAATTCAAAATTTTGAAAAAAAAATTTTTCGAAAATGAGTAAGGGGGGAATACATGCTTTTTTCCAAAAAAAATCAAAAAAATTTAATTTTCAAAAATGCATTTATTTTGAATGCAGAATAAATTTAAATGAAAAATCATGATCAAAATGCCATCAAACATGAAAATCGGTTCAGTTTTGGCAAAGTTATGGGAGTTTGAAATATGGGATCTGTGGATCTGAAGGCTTTTCTTGTCAAAATTTTTGTCAACTTTGGCATTATTTTTGACGAAAAATTTGACTACCCCAGAGTCGACTTTAATGTTGTTTTTTATGCTATTTGTGACCACCACAATCGATTAAAAATAAAAATTCGAAATTCTAAATTTTGAAAAAAATTGTGATTTTTTCAAAAAAAAAAATATATATATATATTCACAAATGAAAATATTTTATACTTAGAATCGATCTAATTGAAAAATCGTGACTAAAATGCTATAAAACATCAAAATCGGTTTAGTTTTGACAAAGTTATGGATAGTTGAAGGGTGGGACCTATGGATTCAAGCTCTTTACATGTCCAAATTTTTGTCAATTTTGGCATGATTTTTGACAAAAAATTTGACCTCCTCAGAATCGCCTTTAATGTTGGTATTTCTACTATTTGTGACACCCGCAATCAATTAAAAATATAAACTGACAATTTTAAATTTTGAAAAAATTTTTTTTCGAAAATTAACAAGGTCCCCCCTTGTAATTTTTTGAAAAAATCAAAAAAAATGTATTTTTAGAAATGAACATATTTTAAACGTAGAATCGGTCTAAATGAAAAATCGTGACTTAAATGCTATAAAACATCAAAATCGGTTCAGTTTTGACAAAGTTATGGGAAGTTAAAGTGTGGGACCTGTGGATTCAAGCTCTTTACATGTCAAAATTTGTCTCAATTTTGGCTTGATTTTTGAATGTAGAATTGATCTAAATAATTAGTTTTATCAAATTAATTTGCAATTTTAAATATATGATTTGATCAATCTTTCAATAATACACTTTATCTGGGTATTCGAGTATCGTCTCTAGCTTCAATAGTGGCGAAATAAAAATTGCGCTCATTTAAACACACGGAGAATATAATCTTTTCACACTTCCATTCGAAAACTTATTCAAAATATGCGACACTAATCTGAATATTAAAATGCAAACAAAAAATTTAAAGTACTATATCATTCATAAACTAGTTTGCGGATTTAGCATCATTAGCATAAGTCAAGCTTGGATATGTTTGGGTCGCTTGACCATAACTAATATAAATATAAATAACATATGTAGTGCATATTAAATGATTTATGTAAATATGTTTAATATGGCTAAATGAAATTTAGTAAGCCAAATCTATATTGTTTATTTAAACTACCTGTTAGAAGAGGCAAACAGTTAAAACCGGAGATGTTCTTATACTACCAAAACTATCACTTTCGATTATAAAAAAATCAAATTAGCTTGATATGGGCCATAAAAACTGGCCTATAAATAAAATTTTTTAATCAGCACATCCATCAAACTCAACACACAAATGAATTCAAGCTGCCCCAGGTCGTGTTTTAGGTTTTGGTTAACGATATACTAGACTATATTGACACTTGGACACGGGTAAATCCTGTTTTGATATCTCATTTTGGCTATGAAATTATCTCAATATTATGGACCAATTTGTTAGGCGCACACAGTACGGAGTAAATTAACATTTCTGTATAAAACCGGACAATGAAAATCGAAATGAAAAAGTAAAACTAAGCCACACAAACTGTAGCATGCGCCGGTCTAGTGAAACAATAAATTATGCTAAATATTTATAGCGATACACACAGACACACACGTCTTGCACGCATACATTAATTTGGTCAAATACATTTTTGGGTGTGTCGAGTGAGCCCCCTGGTCCCGCCCAGCAGCGGGCCAGGGACGGGCTCGACATTGACACTGCTGCATGCGGCGATGCTTTTAGCTTAGACTCGAGCCGAGGGTAAGCCCACTCACAGTGGATGATGATGACGGCGGCGGCAATAGCTTTGACTTCCAAGTCAGCCGTAGCCGTCGCCGTCGCCGTCGTCGATGATGCGTACACACATTCTCTGGTTTGGCCAATTCGAGCTATTGGCTGCTTTTTTATTGTTATGGTTATTTAGATTAATTTCCTGAACATCGACGTACAAGCTGTTGAAGTGATCAGGTTTTTTTTTTTGTTTTTGAGAATATCGAATCACACGGCGATTTTTAGTATAAATTCGTTTGCAATCTGCCACCAAGTCAGCACAGCATCTTCTCCACCAGTTGAAGACACACCAATCTCCACAGATTCAAAATGTTCCGTTTCGTAAGTGTTGGAACAGTTGGAACTCCTGCGAATCGCTGCTATAACCAAAATCATATATGATTTAATCATTTTAGCTCCTTGTTGCCTCGGCCTTCATTGCCTGCACCTTTGCCGCAGCTCTGAACAGCGACGCCCTCGCAACCGGCACGACCAGCAGCGAGATCTATCCCGATGGTCAGTACCGTAATTCACTGGAGACATCCAATGGCATTGCCGCTCAGGAGCAAGGAATTGGTGGTGTCAACGCTGTCGGTGGATACTCTTACTACTCGCCGGAGGGAATTCTGGTCCAGATTTCGTACGTTGCCGACGAGAATGGCTTCCAGCCCCAAGGCGAACTCCTGCCCACCCCACCACCAGTGCCTGTGGCTATCCAGAAGTCGTTGGAATACATCCGCACTCACCCACAATACGAGGAGCCCCAGGGTCAGATCCAGCGTCAAGTCCAGCGTCAACCCATCCGTCAACCCCTCCGTCAAGCTCCGACCTACCGTCGCGGTTAAGTGTCTAACAAGTATTTGCAAATCTTTACACTCCGAAAGCTTTCTGAATATGTAAATATGGTTTTAAATAAAACAAACGTGATGTGGAGTACATAAATTAAACCTCGACTGCTTGTTTTTTTTCTGGAAAAAAACATAATTTCCTTTACGGAATTATTTAATAGATAAATGGATGAAGCTTAAGTTTATTAATTAAACAAGCATACAGGATTAAATTTGAAATGGATCCATTGCGTCCTTACTTCTATTTCCTATTCAACATAATTACATTAAAACAATAATTCATTTAGGAATCCTTATTCAAATAACCCCCCATACTTTAAATTGAAAAAAATCAATTTACAATAATTACATTAATTGTTTTATCTTCCATTTTAGACAATTTAAAAAAAAACTGTTAGAATTTGAAGATTGAGCAAAAAGTTAAAAATACGTTGCCATCTTTTACTAAGTTTTTATTTATCTCTAACGCCTAAAAGTACGCTAAACCTTAAAACATTTTTACCAAACAGAAGAGCCAAGGCATTAAAGAGAATGATATATCAAAGTAGATGGTAGTTGCGAATCACAGCATAGTGTGCAAAAAGAGACAAGTAATTAATGTATATACACATGTATTATAGACATTATTAAAATTATTCTTGGAGTGTTCCTGTCTTGGATAATATTTTCCTTGCAAATTGCTATTTTGGCCATGTTTTGACCTTCAACCTTTGCTAACCGTAACAGGTGCCAGACATTAACCCAAATTGATTTACTGCGTTAAATAAAAGATTATGTTAGCCCAGTTGGGCATCAATTTGCGTAATCGTCAGCAGCTTTAGACAAAGTTAAGTTAACTAGACACCCAACAGTCGAACAGTCGCCAGCATCTACGCTGAACGCTCGCTTTTGCATTTCATTAACATCAAAACTGGAAACAGCTGAATGGCCAATGGTCCAACATAATGGCCAAAAGCATTTAATGCTGATGCCTATGCTGCAAAACTCTAGTGTATTATTTTTTGTCTATTAAATGTAATTATATCACAATTGATTTACCGCATTAAGTGATGTCTGGAAGAGACCAAATTTTAAGACTCGCGAAATCATACAGATCACAAAGAGAGAAAAAACTATAAACAAACAAAATTACAAAATTACAAAATTATATTTTATTTACTAACTTAATCTAAGCAGACTAATGCGTTATATTAAACGATACAATCTTATTTCTTAAGCTGAATTCTTGAGAACGGGTGTGCCTCAATGTATTCCAATGCCCGCAAAATGTAATCCGGGATGGGAGGAGGTGTTGGCAAATGATCGCCTTTCGGTTGGAAACCATTCTCGTCAGCCGTATACTCGAGTTGGATGGGCTGTCCATCAGGAGCTATGTATTGCACGGATCCTGCAGCATAGGCACTGCCAACTCCCGACTCCGAGGCTTGAATATTGTTCGACGTACCGTATTCATAGCTGTAGCTGCCATCCTCGTTCACCTGAGATCTATAGCTGGTGACAACGGCATCCGACTCGTCGACTGCACTGCAGCCTGCGATGAGGCACAGCACGGCAAGGATTAGGCTCTAGAAAAATACGAAAGGGTATTAGTTTTTAGTTTGGTAAATTTGGTATCTTTGCTAAAACTTACTGTCTTGAACATTTTGACTGGGATTTGGTAAGCTTAAGCTGGTGGTACTGCACAGGTCGTTATTGCGGGTGATACTAATGTCGAAATGAAAAAGACGAGACTTTTATATCAGCTGTAGCTGGAACTGTGACCTACACCTACAACGCAAGGGCTCTATCGTAAGTATGCATAATTTAATATTTGCTTTTATGGCACGGAATTATTAATTTACGCATCTCAAATATGAATCTGACCGCGTTCAACGCTCGTTTCTCACTGCAGTGGCATATTTGTAGTTGTAGATACTACTACGTAGTTAAATATTATTTTATCGCATGCTTTTGTCTTACGCATAAAAAGATGCATATTTATTCCATCTAGCAAAGGCCGTTAGTTACTATTTGGCATGCATCTGCTTATCATGCAGAGCAGCCCTATTCATCGCTAAAAATCATTATTTTGTTAAGCCTTTACAACAATGTCTTCTGAGTTTGCATACAAATTTTATATTGGTTGGCTATTAGTTTTAGACACAGAAAGTACTAATGCAAATTGGCTCTTATTTTATCAGTCGATATTGCCAAGATCATCGTTTAATGTCTATTTGCATTTGGAAGTCGTATATAAATTAAAGTAAACAAGATAGTGATTCCAATTTGTTTGTCAATAGATTATATATACAAATTTGCATTTTACCAACCAAAATTGGGTCTCAGAATAGCTTTACCCTAAGATTTAAATGTGTAAATATATTTAAATATTATATAAATCAATATTTAATATTAAATTTTATCTCTCTTTTTATATATCTTTATATGCAATGATCTCAAGAACGGTCATGGTCTAATTAAAATTACGCACAATTCAATTGACGGATAATGTGCGAATTTTTGGAAATTAACTGAATCACAATTTCAAATAATATACTAGTTAGTATTTTCTATAAAAGCAACTACCATTTATCGAAACGATTATGAGTATTGCTTTACAACACTCAAAGCCCGCGATGATTTCTGGAACCCGCCAATATCGACCTACTTCGATAGATTTAGTATTTTTAATTATCATTATGGGTATTCATTTATCATTTGTCACTTTCAAAAGAAATATTATACCCAAAACTATTCTAAAGTTATTTAAAATATAGCATGAACGTAAACCTTAAGAATAATTCAAATTAAAATTTAAAATTTTGCATGGCAACACGACGAAACAATGTTTTGTAAACAACTAAAACTTTCGATTAACTAATCATCGATACCTCAAAGTAAGTTGGGACTATCGATAGTGACACGAAATGCTTCCAGTTCTGCCAAGCAACCCTGATTATCAGGCCTGATATCGCAATAAAAGAATAAAGAAGTAAAACGTAAGAACTGCATTACTGTCATTATTAATGTATACGTTAACTAAATAAAGCAGAATTATGCACAATGTAGAAATAAAATAGTGAATAAGTGTAATACATAGGCACTATATAAAATATGATGTGTTAAACTGCTTTTTAAAGCTTTTGCAAACCAGCAATTTTTCTTACAAGCGCGCCATTTTGTTTTTGGACCTTCTACTTCTCGCCGTGTTTTCTTTTGTGCAAAATAATAAAAACGTCTCGTCTAACCAATGAAAATGTAAAACAATATCAATTGCTGGTTTAATAAGCATATAAGTGAATAGGTACACAGCATTTATATCAAAAACGCGCGACATATGCAGAAATGTATATATGTACATACCTAAATAAAGGCTGCTGAAAATGTCAATACGATGAATAAACGAAGCAGCGATTAGTACGACGTCGGTCGTGGTCGTGCCTGTGGCAGAGGCAGAGGGTCAGACGCGCTAATTACGTCATAACAATCAAAGAAAATTCAAGGTCTCCCTAGCGCACATCAGCCATAAAGCCTATGTATTAGATTTCGTTACGTTTTCATTAAAAATAAAACTTAAGGCAAAAAACAGTACAAATACTTTCTGTTAAATTTCCGAGCATCTGCCAGTGTATGTATATATACGAGTGTTTGCGTGTGTATGTATGTGCATTTGCTATTCGCGACTGTATAATTACACACACATACATATAATTATATATATATACTTATTTTGTTGTTGCCAGTGCTGTTTTTGTTGTAAGAGCGAGCGCGGCGCAGCCTGTGATACAGAAAGAAAGAGCGAAACAGTGCGCGCGTGAGCAAGAAGAGATAGCTTGAAACTAAACCAAAAATAAGAACAAGAAGAAAATGCTAATCCAAACAAATTTGGATTTTGTTCTTATCAAATAAATACATATGTGTATATATATACAATTGTACATGTAAATGTGTGTTGTTGTTTTTTTAAATAGGCGCTTATATACTTATAATATTTATTTTGCATTTATTCCCATTTCAGCAGTACATAAGATGCGTGCATCTGTGTATGTGTATAACAGTGCGGCATAGAAACCGCCGCCAAACGCAAAAGTTCATATAAATGTACACATATGCCTTTGTGTACATACTTACATTCACACCAACAGACACCAACAAGAACAACATCACTTAAAGGCGCCCCCCGAAAATATTGTACATAAATTTTAATTAAAGCGAAAAAACACAACAGCAACAAAAACAACAACGGAACTGAAAGGAGAAAACAAAAATCAATAGGCGATAAAAAGTGTTGTTATCAGCGTGTTTTCGTCATTTCGCTTTGGAATTGAAATCGTTATTGGCTTGCCTTGGCATTGTTGGTATCTCGCTGGTATTTCGACAAATTGTTGTTGCTGCCGCGAGACAACATACGCGGCAGCGGCAACAGCGCCCATTGTTTTGGTTTGCGTAGACGCTGACGCTGACAATGTCTGTGCAGCAGTTCTGCCTGCGCTGGAACAATCACCAGCCAAACTTCATATCTGTCTGCTCTTCCCTGCTACATAATGGGACGCTGGTGGACGTCACGCTTGCCGCGGAGGGCCGTCAGCTGCAGGCCCACAAAATTGTGCTCTCTGCGTGCAGCTCGTACTTTCAGGTGAGTGAAAGCCTTTTGGATTACGTTGACTTTTTAAATCTGCAACTATTTCATTCTTATTAGGCCCTATTTACGACAAATCCGTGCCAGCATCCGATTGTCATACTGAAGGACGTTCAGTACGATGATCTCAAGACGATGGTGGATTTTATGTACTACGGCGAGGTAAATGTGTCGCAGGAACAACTGCCGCACATACTCAAAACGGCCGAGATGCTCAAGATAAAGGGCCTGGCCGAGATGCCCACTGATCCGGCCAACCTCACCAAATCCGACAGCAAGTCCTCCAGCGAGGCCACTGAGCTCCTAGGCCAGGCTGGGGCAAATGTTGCTGGAACCAATGCTGGTGCAGCCGCATCCAGTCTGGGAGCCGCTAGCGGTAGCAGTAGTGCTGGTGACTCACTGTGGAGTACCAGCGAGGCGCAGCAGTTCCAGCAGCATCATCAGCAACAGCTACAGCAACAACTGCAGCAGCAGCAGGCGCAGCAGCAACAACAGCAGCAGGCACAACAGCAACAACAGCAGCAACAACAACAGCAGCAGCAACAACAGCAGCAGCAACAACAACAGCAACAACAACAACAGCAGCAACACCACCATCACCATCATCATCACCAACCACAACAGCAGGGCAGCCAAGCGCAGGGTTCACAGACGCATCACCATCAATTGAGGCGATCACCATCGCCGCTTAGTGCTGGCACCTCTCCGGCCACGCGACGCAAGCGCTTGCGTAAATCCTCGAATAACGGTGAGTGCGAGTTGGGTAAAGAATCGTCGGCCAGCAAGTGAATTTTTGAGTGAATGTTGGAGAATGTAGCTAATTTGGCTTTAAAATTTGCAGGCTCTGGTGATCGAAACAACTCGGAGGAGCAGCACAACAGCTCCCTTGATGCAGCTGGTGCCGCTGGTAGTGCTCCGGGTCTAAGTCTGGCACAGATGAGTCAAATGTCTTTTGGCGGCGGCGCGGGCAGTAACTCGACCACGGCACTGGGCAGCCTTGCGGGTCACTCGATGCACACCGCCAAGCTGCTTAAGGAGTCGGGGAGCACTGAACTAGAGCAGCAGCCGCAGGATTCGGATCTGGACGACGCTCATGGACACATACATATGCAAATTGTAATGAAATTGGTCACGTTAAGCTTACTTTATTTGCCGGGCTTATTACTAAACTTATTTTTTCCATTTCTTATTGGTCAACGTGCAGAAGCCCGAAGTGGACATCGGCAGCGTAAATCAATCGATGCCTCTGGACATTTCTGGTACTACGACACCATCGGAACACGACGCGCCCAATTCACAATCATCGCATTCTGGTAAGTCAGCTAACTAAACTATAAATCTTCAGTGACAAGCTGGGCTGCATTTTGTTCAGTGTACCTAAAATAAATCGCGCACTAGAACCAGAATAAACAAAATTGTGAAAAACAAAAATTAAATTAACTAAAATTAATTCGAAGCTGTAAGTTAATAATACAAAATGTGCGATTTATTTTTTAAGTGAAATGCGCCTTAGAGATAATACAAGTACATTAAACTTTGTGCTAAGTGAAAGGGAGAAACACTGTTACATATAAATCATACGCCAGATCATGCTTCATTAGGGGGTTGTACTTTCTATTGGCAACAGGCTGTCCATACGAGACGAGTCGAAGATCTCTATTTGGTCCCTTCGTTTTGTGTTTTTGTTGTTGATTTTGCTATCATTATCATTATTTCATTCTTATGAATTTGATCAACTGTAGCTACTCCTGTTGTTACTCTGCTATCGCTCATTCACATCTCATGCCTTCCATATAGAAATTCACACAACTACACAAACACACACGCACACACCCAAAACACAAACGTTCAAAGAATTTAAGTGCGATCCAAAGCGCTTGGAGAAATGAATGCTAAAGCTAAATATGAAACATAAGCATAACGACTACCGTTTACCGATTAAGTGCGATTAAAAATAATTGTATTACATGAAATTAATGCATTTGTATGTATATAATTAACTATTGTGTATACTATTCAAAAATGAAATCCTACCTGAACTTGGGAATGGGAGAGAGCTAGCAAAGAGTCCAAAACTAAATAACTGTTTTTTACTTATTTGATTTATTCTTTTTTTGTCGTTTTGATTACTAAACTCTTTTGTTTGCCAATGTATTTTTTTTTTAAATTTCTTCCTCTTTTTTTTGTGGGGAAGCATTTTGAAGAGCGGTTTTCGAATGATAATGATTTAGCATTAGCAATCTTTCTACTACTCGATACCGATACCAATACCATTCTACTATATAAACTGTACCATACCTGTTGTCCAATAGTTTGCCCCTATTTCCAATATCAGATCTTGGCCAAATGATGAGCCCCGACCCCAAATTGAGAGTAAATTTATAGAGAGTAAATTTCAAACCCCTACTAAAGACAAAACCAATCTTACGCTGTCTCTCTCTCTCTCCCCTTCCCAGGTCTGCAGTGGACAGTTGTTGATTCAAACTATTCGCGCTTCTCGATGCCCACCTGCCAGTCCAACTTGATTGGCAATGGCAACGGCGGCAATCAAAACAGCGGCGCGAATAGCAGTGCCGGCGTCGGTACCGCCGGCACCAACGATCAGCGCCAGCAGCAGCAGCAACACGAAGCCCAGCAGCAGGCCACGCAGCAGCAACAACAGCACCTGCAGCAGCTTCACTACCAGCAGCAGCAACAGCAGCAACAACAAGGCGCCACAGCTGGTCAGGCGTACTCGTCGCAAATCATAACCGTGAATAATCTGGTTAGCGGTTATGCAACGGGAGCGCAAAATTTGTCACCCACGTCGCCCAACGAGTCCAATATTGTGCAGTCCGTGTACAGTCAGGGTCCGACGCCGACGCAGTCGCCGGTGCATTCGGGCGTGGGTGGCGGCGGCGGTAGCAGCGCGGGTGGAAGTGCGGGTAGCGCTGGCGGCGGTGGAAACAGCAGCAGTGGAGGTGGCGGTGGTAGTAGTCAAGTGGTAAAGCGCAAGCGATCAGTCAATCCCCAAGGCGATGAGAACTTTATCCGCGCTCTGGAGGCGGTTCGAACCGGAGGCATTGGATTCTGCAAAGCTGCCCGACTTTACGGAGTGAACAATCGCACACTCTGGCTGGAGTACAAGAAACGCGGCTACCCGGTATCCAGGCCCAGCATTAAGGCGCGCGTAGTCAAGCAGGAACCTAACCTATCGCCGTCGCCTACACCATCCACAAATCCCGGCGATGATACGACCAACGAAACATATGATCAACTAGCTGCAGCTGCCGTTGCCGCGGCTCAGACTGCCGCGCTTAACATGCAGATACCGCCCCAGGCGGAGACGCCCACGCCATCGCTGATGTGCACCCCACATCACGCCAGCGCGGCAGCGGCCAGTACAGCCGGAGGCACCAACACGCACCCAACCATCGGCGTTATGAGCCTCTTCGATGCACGCTACATGGACTCACCCACAAACGTGCACACCATGACCCGGCAGCGGTATATCGATGCGACTGGCGCCGGCGCAGCCGCCGCTGCCACGGGAGCGGGCACAATCAACGTTAATCCGGCCGCAGCAATGAATCTACAGAGTATTAACTTCAACTCAATATAGAATACGATTTCAAGTCACATGGGCGTTGTTGCCGCCGCCGCGGCAGGTGTAATGCCTCTGCAGGTTGACCAACTGAACGGCGGCAGCGGCGAGTCTGCAAACGGGCCAGGGCCAGCCACGTTGCTGCAGGCGGCCGCTGTGATGGCAGCAAGCGAGCCAGAACCAATGAGCATATCAGCCGTGCCCGTCTCGGTCTCAGCAATGGGCACTGCGCATAGCGCAGCGGCTACCGCGTTTCTTTTTAATAATTTTGTAACAGTGGCGACACCACAGCCGCCGCCGCTGGTTGCCAGTACGCTAGCGCCGCTGGTCAACACTGGCCTGCAATACTTAGACAAATCCTAAGCCCCAAGGCGCAGCCGTGCAAAGTGTAACTCTCGATACAGGTATTAGAGCAACGGCAGCTACTAGTGAACTACAAAAATAGGCATAACCCACGGGGATTACAATCAGAATTGTGGATAATAGAATTTCAGCAATGGAGTGAACAGAATCCACTGCGATTTAGTGTCCCTTAAGTTAAGCAGATGTGCGCCGACACAACACATATGTAATAATTTATAGAACTTAATTCCTTAAGCTAAATGTTTGGAGCCGAACATTATTTGTACCATTGTTAACTAAGGATTCGGTAGTAAAGTACTTGTATATGTATCCACAATTTATATTTGTACATAAATTTATACAATTTTATTAGTGTTAATCATCGAAAAGCAAATGATTTATGTATCGACTAGCTAGCATGTACATACAACTTTTTAAATATAAAACTACTAAAAATGGCCTCATTATTTTCATCATCATCGATGTAGTCCCCTATAATCCCGGCACTCGTGTTACAAAAGCAACCTTTATTACGTATACATTCTAACTCGCATAATTCAATATGTATTTCTACATACATTTGCATATTTATATATATTTGTGTATAGTTAAAGGCCAATCAGTTTTAGTTAAAATGAATGTTTGTATCTAGTTGATGGGGTAAGGGTCTGTCGTTAGACGGATAATGTTATAATCCGTATAAAATAAAAAAACGTAAGAGAAGTTAACCATCAAATATTTAATTAAGCCAACTCAATAATGTATGATATATATGTACGTACCAATATATATATATATATATTTGTAAATGTACGCATTCATTTTGTATTTTCGATTTTGGGATGGATTTTTATTTTTATGAACCACCACCAACCGAATGACCCCAAAACCAATGCTTATCGAAGCAACAATATGTCCAGAGACTGTTTTGTGTATTTACCGCTGAAATATACGTTCTCATCCCATTCCCATAACATTTTCTGTTGAAACATATATATCCGTATATGTATTATTTTTGAATCACACGGATTTTGTGTACGAATGTTCATCGTTTGGTTTTATTTTGAAATTTGTTGGAGTGCAATTTTACACATACTAGACATATCTTAATGGGATTCTTGTTTTAATAGTTTTGGGTTTCATTTATTGTATATATTTTATGTACATTATATATATACGCATACGATAAAAATAGGACTAAATGGGCAAGCCATATACGCAATATACAAAACTAAGATAACTCGTAACCACCCAAAATCCTAAATGGAGACTGCAGAAAGTAAATGGAAAACGAATAAGAATAGTGTGTTTTTAATACAATACATATACATTAAAAGGAAAACGAAAATAATACTTATAAATATGTATGTAATAAAGAATATAGAACTTTTTATATTGCCGCAAGGCAAACTAAGAATTAAGCGTGATTTGTTAGAAGTCATTTGTAATTGTAACGTAAAACTTTGGTAATGCATTTTAATTCCTACAACTAGATGCATAGTTCTACACACGCCAACAAAAACCAAACCAAACCAAACAAAACAATATACGAATTCATAAATAAATAAAAAACAACGCAAAAAAAAATAGCATAAACAATAATTATGACTAACTCTGTTTCCTACAATTGCAAAGTACCAATAACTATGGTAGTTGTGTGTACGTGTTTAACATATATAGTTATATATATAAATATATATATATTAATTATTTACATCTAATGTACTATTAGTCAGCGGTAGTAAATGAAACGACTGTAAAATAAGTTACGCAAATATGTACGATAAAATGTAACTAACGAACGAACCTTTTAGACTCTAGGCTTCGATGTGCAAGAAACGAATAAAATTTAAAAAAAATTATATACATATATATTCCATATGCCTCTGACTTAACCGAAATTCTCATTATGATGGCCATAATTTATAGTTAAATTGCATTCTCTGCTTTGCAGAGCCCAGTCCGGCGCATGCCTCGCAGCATCATCCAACGCTGGCCATCAGCCATAGCCAGGGCACGAATACCAGCAGCAGCAGCGGCAGCTTTGAGCGCACGCCGAGCGAAACGGAGACGGCCACGGATCTGCAGACACCGCAGTCGACGGGCGTGATGGGCTCGAAGCGGAATCGCGTCCTTACGCGACAGCCGCGCGTGAAGCGCGACAGCGATAGCCTCTCGTCGACCAATCAGATTTCGCCGGACACGGCCGCGACGACGCTCGACTTTGATCCGTTCAATGCGGCGGGCACGACCAGCGCCATAGCCAGGGACTACTCGACGCATCATCATCACCACCACCAGGCTCAGCACCATCATCATCATCTATTAACCGTGCCGCCCCGAATTGAGCGGCACGCGTCCGAGCCTGCGCCCAGCCAGGCATCTCCGGCCCCGCACCTGCTTAGCGTACCGGCCAGCACTCCGTATCTGATCAAGCAGCACTCGGATCCACTGCTGCCGCGGCAGCACTCGCTGCACGGAACCAGCACTGGCAGCATCACGGGCAGTAATCCGTTTGCGCCGTTGCATCGGCAATACTCGCATCCGTTGTCTGGCAGCAATGCGAACTATGTGCCGCCAGCTGCACTGCATCATCCACATCATATCTCGCTGCCCGAGTCAATTTATGCCTCCGGCTCACCGCCGCCAGCCGGTTCGTCGCAGTACCTGGTGCCAACACGCGTGGTTACGTGCACGGCCTCCTCAAGCGAGACGGCGGCCACGCCCACAAACTCAGGCGGCACGCCAGTCTCGGTGGTGACGTCACCGCCGGCTGGCCTCAACAGCAGCAGCATCAGTCGCCAGCCATTTTCACCAACATACGGAGGCAGCACGGAACCATCTCCCATTCCGGAAAGACGCTCGCCGCACTCACCGCACACGAACATTGTGGAGCGCAGCAGCGCAAAGGCCGAGACGTCGAATGGCGGTGCTAACAAGTTGCGCAGCTCCAAGTCAACCGGCAGCAGCAGCAGCAGCATTCACCTGCATCCCGGCCACACGACGACGACGACGACGAGTAGTTCATTTGAGCATTTGCCCACGCTGCGCGTGAAGAACGAGGAACTACAGCGCTCGGTGTCTTCTCCACAGGTATGTCCGTATAGGCTATCTGCCATTCCAAAGTATTACCATATCTAATTGTTGACTTGTGCCCGCAGACACAACGTGAAATTGTTACCTTGGAGAATCCACGTTCTAGTCATTGTCCCGTTATTCGTCCTGGTCCAGCGCTGGGCTGTAATTTCTGTTGGAATACCATCGATGGACATGGTCGCATTTTGCGCCGCAAAACGAAATACCATTGTCCGGAGTGTCAAACGAATTTATGCATCGTGCCGTGCTTCCAGGAGTACCACGAGCGGCTCAACAACGAGGCGGCGGCCGCCGCGAGCAGCAGCAGCGAAAGTCAGGCGAACACCAGCGCCAGCAGCAGCAGCAAGGGAGCCACCTATGCCTCGAGTGGTGGTGCCGCACGGCTCTACACGAAAACCGAATCGATTTAAGCCGCACCGTGGAATCGAGTGCTTTGGCTAACACATTTGTATTTGTGGCACGACGGACCATTTCTGCAATGGGCGTCTGCCGAATTTGTTGTTTGTCGCCAGGAAGTGCGCCGGAGCCGTAACTAAAAAGGTTCGCTCAGCGGCACACATTTCATCCTGCATCGAAATTTTTCATTTGTCGCAGTCCCACTGTCCGGGACGGATTTAGTACCCGGACAAGGGCTGTTCACGCGCATTGAAGCGCAGCAAAATTTGTTTTGTACCTGCGCCCGCCGGGCGCAGTGATGTAAAGAGTACATTACATGTATGTACATCGAAGCATTCATATGCGAACATGTATGTCTGTTTGTCAATGTAAATGCACGAAACACATTTTAAACTAATCGTAAACCGAGCTATGTAAATGTAAAATTATTATTACGTACGTATATGTATGTATATTCTTGTACAAAAATTGGAGAAACAAAAATACATAAATCAAGAAATAAATCAGCGGTGCATCTAAATGGTAGTTGTACACATCAAGCTCGAATCAACAGTTACATATATATGTATATGGTATAAACCTATGTAGAACTACAAACTTAAAAACTTCCCGCCAAAAAAAAAAAACAAAATTAGCATTGTAGGCGTCATTACGCCTTAAAAGCCAGGCACCGCTGCGCAGGCGCACGATTTTTGAATAGGATAAAACCTGGTTAACTGAATTTTTGTTGAAAACTGTCTGTGTAAGTGTAGTAAGATAACCACTTACATATGCGTATGCATCTGAATATGCATTAATCAAGCACATTTGTGAAACGTGAATAAGTATTTTGTAAATCGCGACTGCAAATCGAAAAATCAAATCAAAATGTCAACATTTCTCCACTGTTCAGTAAAGCTTGGTAACATTTGTGCAGGATTTGACAATATATTAAATGAGAGTACAAAGTTTGAATTACCAAGTTACAAACATTGAAATTAATTGAATTTCATAGGAACAGCGTTATATCTTGATGTTGTAATTCGTTAAATGTAATTTTTAGCCAGCTCATGAGAATTTAAGAAAATCAATATATGCACTCTTGATGTGTATACTATTCAAAAATGAATCAAAAACAAAATTGGCATAAATTTCCAAATTGTAAAAGCATATTTTATAGAACTTGACTTTGTCTATTTTCGTACTATTAGAACCGGACTCCTGAAGCCTGACTAAAAGGTTAAACTTTTTTGTGGTGTGCCGTTGATTATCAATAAATCATTGTTTTTAAAATTTACAATTTCTATATATCGTTTTATTGATGTTTTCATCTAATTACCATTAAACAAAGCTGCTAACTTTCAATGCGGCACATCGGTTCGCTTACTTCTTAGCTGGAGGTGCAGCTGGCTCCACCACCTCTGCTGCTGGGTTTGCATTTCGGAAATTTGGGAACTGCTCCCATGGTGCCGATAAGTCAAACTTTCTGAATTCCTGCGCCAATTCGAGGGGTTCGCACACGACACGCTTTTTCTCGTCGTCATAGCGCAGCTCAACATAGCCGGACAGCGGGAAGTCACGGCGCTGTGGATGACCTTCGAATCCATAATCGGTAAGGATCCGGCGCAAATCTGGATGATTAGCAAAGAAGACACCATACATGTCCCAAATCTCACGCTCATACCAGTTGGCCGCCTTGTGCACTTCACAGACCGAATCCAGAGGGGTCAGCTCATCAGTGTAGGTCTTAACCCGGATGCGGGAGTTAAAACGCAGCGACAGCAAATTGTAGACAACCTCGAATCGGTTTTTGCGGCACGGTACGTCCAAGCCAGCAATATCCACCAAATTGGTAAACTGTGCCTGATGGTGGTCCTTAAGGAACTGAAGCACGGGAACAACACCATCCGGAGCAATAAGCACCTCCAGCTCATCGCCAGAGGTCAATTGAACCTTCTGCACATACTTGGGCATGCACTCGGCAACATATCGACCAAATTCTGAGAGACTGGTGCGAGCCGCTGCGTCCGGCTTCCGTACAGTAGCTGCCAAGCCGAAATAGGTGTTATTTGCTCAGTACAATTTATTAACGTGAACTACTCACGTTTCTCCGCTGCTTTGGCCTCCACGGGTGCAGTACTTTGCATACGCAAGGCAGCTGTTCCTGCGGGCACCACTGTGTGGGGGAATAAATGTGTAAATTATTGCTGAAGAGGTTTGCAGAATGATGTACAGTTACCATGCTTGGTCGTCAAAGCGACAGAAGCAATTCTGGCACCCAGATTTCTAATTAGTGCGGCCATACGCTCGTTTAATCAAAATATTGGAGTACAAATCCAATAATCTGCAGAATATTTGACAATTTATGTAATAACAAAACGTCAACGAGCCAGTGTTGAGTAAATTATATTTGTCAAGTGAACTAGATCGTTGAAGTTGCTCAGATATGTATGTATGTATGTTTATGTATACGTTTTCTATAACGGTAATTCCGTACCGTGGGTACAGAACGTTCAATTAAATTGGAGTTTAAGTTAATTCCAATTAATTTTCTACGGGGAATACATGATTGCGGTGTTCATCTTAATGTTATTAAATAATCTTCGTTTCAGTAACCGAGCAATATGAACAAGTTCTTTTTGAAGCTTAGCGCTCTTTGATGAGCCACCAAGCGCAAATTTTACAGCCAGTGTTGTCATCAACATGTAGTATTGTTGTGGAAAAAAATGTTTTAATTAATGTAACTTACTTATTTTTTAAATGCATGCAAAGAATATTATTATTTAAGATTTGTATTTATTTTCTGCTGTACAAATTTAAAGAACAAATATTTGATATCGTAGAAGTATGAAAACTGTAATCACTTTTGACAACCCTAAACGCTCTCCATTTTCGTCGCGTTTCGCTTCGAGCTCTGGAATAGAATAGAATCCGATTTTTGGAAAATAAAACACAACAAACGAAAATGGTAATGGTTTTTGGAACAAATGCATAAACAAACACCGTCTGGCTTCCGATTTGTTTACATCCGTGTTTTCTTATTCCCTTTTTTAGAATCACCTAAAATGGATGGGCCACTCGTCCACAATAATGGATATACAGCGCGTTCTGCTGGACCAGCAGAGCAACAATCAGCAATGCGAGGTCTTGCTCGTGGCCAAAGACGGCATCAGTGTGCGCGCCCATCTCTTCGTGCTGAGCACTTGCAGCGATCTGATGCGGAATTTGTTGGTCGATTTGCCCGCCGGCCAGGAGGCAACCGTCATCCTGCCCGATATCCGGGGTGAGCTGCTCGAGAGCATGTTGTCGTTTATTTACATGGGCGAAACCAGCTTACCCTCTTCCCTGCTCACCGAGTTTCTGGAGGCCATCAATCTGTTGGGCATCAAGTCGGCCATTAGCTTCGAAACCAATCCCACCGCCGTGACCACCTCAAATGTTATCAGCGGTGCCATGGCTGTCGAGGCGGCCAAATCAATAAGCGGCTTACACATCGCGAATACAGCCCTCATGGAGGAGGAGGAGGAGGAAGAAGAACCTGGCGCTGTGGTCGGTAAATTGGAGGTGGGAACTGCTGTGCTCGCCAATGCCCAACACCAGCACCACGAACATGATGGCCGAACGTTAGAATTCCTGGATATGTACGGAGATCAGCCCAAAATCACGTATTCCATTGAGCACATGGGCGGCACCACCAGCGGAAACCAATATATATTAACGGAGAACACGGGAACATTTACCATCACCCAGTCTGCATCATCTGTGGCCAAGTTGGGTGTATCGGGGACGTCGGCTGTTGTGGAAGCTGTGGCCAGCAATGAGCTGGGGGACGAGGATGTGGAGGCTGATGTAACTGACGAGCACGACGAATCCGAGTCTCAGTTAATCGAGGAGGAGTATGTTGCCTCCGCAGATCCTCTAATAGAAATGACCGCGGATGCGGATGGGGATGTTGATATGAACGAAGATGGAATGCACGAAGGCGATGCCGGGGACGAAGAAGAGGATGACGAACTCCTGGATGTCAAACCACACAAAGTTCAGCTAGATATGAAGATGTTAAAAACAAAGTCTCGCCAGCGTTCGCCTTCATCGAAGGTTACAAAAAGGGCAATGACGAAGCAACATATTCAGCAGGCTGCACTCAAAAAGGAAATGAAGGACGATATCAATGACGCCCTTGATCTGGCCGCTGCGGCAGTGCTCCATGAAGGGATCAGCCTCCAAAAGGCCGCCGATCGTTTCGACATATCGAAAACCGTGCTATGGCGACGTGTACGCTCCAATCCAGCCTACATGCGGATAAAGCGGGAGAAGCCATCGCTATCGGAGGCATACGAGCGCTTGAAGAGCGGCGACTCGCTGAAGAGCATTAGCCAGGATCTGCACATACCCATGTCAACGCTGCACAGGCACAAAGTACGGCTGGCGGCACAAGGTCGTCTGCCCGATTTCGTTTCCTGCCGGCGGCGGGACAGCACCCCGAAAGACGAGCTGCGCGACAAGCTGGCCAAGGCGGTGCACGCTTGCCTAAACGATGGCATGTCCCAAAACCATGCGGCAAATCTCTTCGAA
>SCDY01001980.1:0-20277 GCA_004143825.1 Drosophila micromelanica | reverse complement strand
TGTGTAAACGAGCTGAAATGTTTATAGAACCAGATCGCAGGGTTCAGGGTATCTCCTAGTCGGGCGGCCCCGACTAGAGCCTTCTCACTTGTTTAAAATTTCCTTAAGAGTTACGATGCCATTGGGCTGCAAATTAAAGCAATAATCTACATCCTCTTGCTGTGCACTGGCTTTGACTGAGCTTTAAGCCAGAGGGTCTATCACTGGATGTGTTGAACTTTGCAAGCGGGTGTGTGGTGTAAAACTTAATAAATATGTAATCACTTGGCACGATGCCTGGCCACGCCTCTGGATTCATGTCGGAGTGTTGTTGCAACTTTGCCTGCAATAAAAAAAAATAAGAGACTCACTCGCACAAATTTTGGGGCACGAACGGGAGGATGCCCGCAGCAGCAGCAAATTGTGTCACTAGTTTTGTGAGCAACAGGAAAAACAAGTAAAACGTTGCATTTGGGCGTTACCGAAGGCCTGAATTATAATTCTTATTTTCGAAAATATTCGTTTATTGTAAATTGTGTAGGTGCGAGGTGTGGGCGTGACTACAAAATATATTTTACCTATCTTTACAGGTGAGCAAATATCTACCCTTAAAATTTGATGAATCTAGCTGTGTGAAATATATATTTTTGCGGTTTTGCGGGGCTGTAGCGTGCGTGGCCAGAAAATGTTTTCCTGTGACGTCTGGGGCAGCTTCCGAATAATGTATATTTCAGAATGAACGAGTCCAGCTGAAAACAAGTAAGACTGCTCTAGTCTAGAGAGGACCTCCCGACTAGGAGATATCCTGAACCCAGAATTTAACACATACACACAAACACGCGACACTTAATGAGTATTAAAATTAAAAAATTTGAATCACCAACGAAAAATAAAATCTGCTACGCCGGGAATCGAACCTGATACCCACAGCTTCAGTCGCGAAATTTTAATTTCTCCTATGATACAAAAAAACTTAACCATTTTTAAAATAAATTTGAAGAAACCGCTAAAAAAATCTTTTGTCATAAAAATGATTAATATCAATAATAATTATTGATTATTGAAAAAAGAAAATATAAGGGCGGGGCGCTGAGGGGCGTTCTGGTAGACGTGGCCGGGATATCAAGATCGCAATCTTTTGGGGAGGTCACCAGCTATATACACACCAAGTTTGGTGACTCTAGCTTTAAAATTGTGGACTTTATCGATTTGCGATTTTAGGTGTTATCGGTTTGCCCCGCCCCCAGTGGGCGCAGTCCAATACTTTAACACTTTATCTGACGCGGGTACACACGAGCATATATCCAAAATTTCAAGTCTCTAGCTTCAATAGCGGCAAAAATAATTGCGTTCATACGGACAGCAAGACGGACATTGCACAAAACCAATATACTCTTTCACTTCGTGAACGAGTATTTTCGAATATATGTACATCCTAGTGTTCCCATGTAAGGATAGGTAAAAACTGTCCCCAGCCGTAACTTTGCCAAAGCTCAACCGATTTTCATAAGGATGATCTTCTTGTTAATGGTTCGGTATCTAGATGAATTCTACATTTCAGTTTAAAAATAAAATTTTTGGTCCAAATTCATACAAAAAATTTTCCTTGTGTTCCCATATAAGGATAGCTCTCAACTTTCTCCAGTCGTAACTTTGCCAAAACTCAATCGATTTTCGTAAGGATGGTCTTTTTGTTTATGGTTCGTTGTCTAGATAAATTCTACATTTCAGTTTAAAAATTAAATTTTTGGTCCAAGTTTATGTAAAAAATTTTCGAATATATACCCTAGTGTTCCCATATAAAGATAGGTCTCAACTTTCCCTAGTCGTAACTTTGCCAAAACTCAACCGATCTTGATGAGGATGGTCTTTTTGTTCATAGTTCGGTGTCTATATGAATTCTACATTTCGGTTTAAAAATAAAATTTTTGGTCGAAATTCATAAAAAAAAAATTTCCTAGTGTTCCCATATAAGGATAGGTCTCAACTTTCCCCAGTCGTAACTTTTCCAAAACTCAAGCGATTTTCATAAGGACGGTCTTTTTGTTAATGGTTCAGTATCTAGATGAATTATACATTTCAGTTTAAAAATAAAATTTTTGTTCCAAATTCATGTGAAAAATTTTCAAATATATACCATAGTGTTCCCATGTAAGGATAGGTCTCATCTTTCCCCAGTCGTAACTTTGCCAAAACTAAACTGATTTTGACGCGCTGGGGGCGTTCTAGTGGACGTGGCCGGGATATCAAGGTCTCAATCTTTAGGGGAGGTCACCAGCTATCTATCTACCAAATTTTGTGGCTCTATCTTAAAAATTGTTAAATTGGAAATATTTACTCTTTATCGATATGCGTTTTGAAGTGTATCGACATGTTATCGTATTGCCAGCCTCCCAGTGGGCGTGGTACAAAAATATTAACACTTTGTTTGAAGAAGATAACTGCAAGTATATATCAAAAAGATTCAAGTCTCTATCTTCAATAACGCCGAAAAAAGTTGCGTTCATCCGGACGGACAGACGGACAGCATGACGAACATTGCATAAACCCAATATACTAGTTTCACTTCGTGAACGAGTATAAAAACTATGAAAGATGTAGGCATTTCCGATTTTGTAGCTCAAGTGGGCATAGCCAGGATATCAAACTTGCCGTACCGAATTTGGTGACTCTATCTTTAAAATTGGGGAAAATAATATGATTTTATATTTGATTTTAACTCTTTCTTTGAAGCAGATAACAAAAGACTTGAGTATCTATCCTTAATAGCGCCTAAAAAAAATTGCGTTCATTATTTGAACCATATTTGTTTAAGGTTTAAAATTATGAATCCTGTGGTAAATGGTACCTGCAAGTGCCACTGCAGGTGCCCCAAGAACTTGAGTGCACTGCAGAATTCAGAGACATTAACGTAGCCGGCTTTTGAATTTGCAATTGCTCACGTATGCAGTTAAAAGCACAGCCCCGCGAACGGATTTGGTTGCAATTCAAATTGCGATTGGGTTTTCTGTTTTTCGCAATTGCATTAAAAAGAAAAGCGCGTCGGCATTATTGCAATGCAAATGGCAGTAAGTTTTAGGCGGACTTTTCATTTGTAATTGTTATTGCATTGTTTCGTGAGTTATAAAAAACAGAATTAGCGACGTCAGAGCTCTGAAGTGAAAGCGATTGCTGGCACGTAACCATATTTGCCATCGGTCGGCAAGCCATTTATGTGCGTTATGTTTTATAAAACATATAAATTTTGTATAGTGAGAACATAATGAAAAATTTATTAAACGACTCGTCAACGGTCTTAGGTATTAATATTTTAGAAAACTTCTTTTTTTAGAAATTTGAAAATTTTTACCGATATTTAAAGTAGGTTCCAGTAATCTACCTTAAAAATTTGGGGTCTGCGAAAGACAGGTTGATGAGGGCGGTGTGGCTGGCTACGTTCACACGAACTGATGAACAGTCTGACGGCCGATTGCACAAAACCAATATACTCTCTTCACTTCGTGAACCAGTATAAAAATATTCTGCAAGATACAAATCGAACGAAATAGATTTAGGGAGACTGAGAAAGATAGACAAGGAATAATTAAAGGAACGTGTATAAGTTTAAAATAGGACGACTAAATCTGAAAGTATATTTTTCTGTACTGGGACTGAATCAAAATTATTATAAGCTCATGTCAAGCTGGGAGTTTCTTAATTAAGTATAATAGCAGGCAACAATTGCCTGTGATTAGGGGCCCAGCTGGCAGGCAAATTAAATATCTCTATCGGGTTGATTATGTTGGGATTTAATAGAGAGTGTTTTTTGCGTTCCTCAAAAAAACTCTTTCAAGCTTAAACAAGTGAGAAGGCTCCAGTCGGGGTATAGAAAACTATGTACAAACCAATTTGCAGGTCTGTAGTATTTGATTTACGTTTTTTTATACCCTGAACCCATTGAAAATGGGTAAAAAACGGTATAATGGTTTTGTGCAAATGTATGTAATAGGCAGAAGGAAGCATCTCCGACCCCATAAAGTGTATATATTCTTGATCAGCATTACTAGCCGAGTCGATTTAGCCATGTCTGTCTGTCTGTCTGTCCGTCTGTCTGTATGAACTCGTCGATTTCAGAGACTACAGAAGCTAGAAAGCTGATCTTTTATCGCATTTTTGACTCGGTTTTTTAAGCATAACTCAACTATAAGCTCTAGAGACACCAAATTTATTTTATTCTGTTCGCATAAAGCATACGAAGAATATAAATCATTTAGGTTTTGGATACCTCCCCCCCATTGGCACCCAACATCGATAAAATTATAAAAACCGCAATTCAAATACTACAGTTTTGCAAATTGGTTTGTACATTAATTTTGATACACTGAATAAGTCCTGAAAATTTCATAGCGATCATACATTTGGTTTAGGAGAAAATGAAGAATTTCTTTCCCGTAGTGGGGGTCAAGCTGCAGCACAAGCAATATTCGTGTTCATGTGCACACACACATACAACTGTAAAATTTTGTCCAGCGGTTTTCTTGGAATTCTTTTTGCATAGTAAAACTGAATTTTATCGTAAGATTATTAATCGAAGCAGTGGCTCAGCTGTTAGGAGTTGTGCAATTTTGATAGCGATTCGTTGAAAATATTTTTGTAATAAAAGATGTTTATGTTATTTTATATCATAAGTGAATTAGAATGGGAGTTTGGTACAGTCAATAAGAGTTGTGCATCTGAAGCAGTGGGTCCCAGGTTCGATTCACGGCCAAAGCCTTAATTTTTAACTACCTCAATACTTATTAAGTGCCGAGAGTATGTGTTAAATGCTGGGTTCAGGGTATCTCCTAGTCGGGAGGTTCCGACTAGAGCAATCTTACTTGTTTGTTTTATCGATACTGGGGGCGATTGGGGAGAGGTATCCAAAATCCGAAGGTATCAAAATCTGCGTATCGCTTACACAAACATAACGCACTAACTTTTATCTTTTATTGCCTCTGAGATATTGTAAAAAAAACATAGGTTATTATAGATTTTTATTGATATTAATGAAATGGAGCAAGTTATCGAAAAAAATGATAAACTTGTATTGAGTATGATATATACATACGTCTGAATGAGACCAAGATCAGCTTTCTAGCTTTTGAAGTTTAAGAAATCGCTGCGGTCATACAGACAGACAGTCGGCTATGTCAACTCAGTCAGGTCGGAGAAGCTTCCTTCTGCCTGTTACATACATTTTAACAAAACCATTATACCCTGTTTTACCCATTTTCAATGGGTTCAGGGTATAAAATTATCAAAATATTGCTCCAAGTCAATTTTGGTACTCTGTTTGGGTTGGACTCTGTTTTCGAAATTCTTGATTTTCGCACTCTGTGTGATAATACTTGAGCACTGTGTATTGCAGCATTTTTATTTGTTTCGTAACTAGATCCTTGTTAGGTACACATATTCATGCATGTGCATAAAGCTGTGTGTGAACTTGTAAGCATTTAATTTCTATAGGTTGACGACTTGACTTTCCAGGAGACTTGTGATGCAAAAAATTGTGTACAATCACTAAAAATGCAATTGCATTAATGATGTGAAGCGCACGGAAGCAGGTAGCAGTAACTGCGTGGCCAAAACTCGTGACATTGCCAAACCTCACACACGTGTATTTAGGTTTAATGCAGATTCATATGTATGTATGTATTTGTATTTTAAAGCGCACGACAGCTACTTTACACATTAAGTTTTTATGCATATTTGAATGACGAATTTAATTGTTGTAATTGATGACACCTTGAATTGTGGTGCCTTGCACGTATTTCTCTAGAAGACGCGATCCAAAAATTTCTAACGATCAAATTTATTTAAATTCGAAACTCTACTGCGAATTGTATATGTCCTAAATGTGTGCAAAAATAATTGTGTGTCAGATGCGCTTTGTGCAACAGCTGCAGCCAATGCGCAAAATTTGTAGTTTCCCATAACAGCAGTTGCCAGTGTCAGTATCCATGGAAACGACACAATTGATGCACCAACAATGGCCGAAATTATCCGTCGACTAACTATTGTTGGTACCGCCTGTGGACCAGCCTGACAGAGGAAAATTAAATTTTATGTATTTTAATTACTGTTGTGTGCAAAATGGATATTTGGAAGCTAACCCAAATCGGAACAGTTGCAAGATGCGATAGCCTCGCTCGCAGAGAATTGATTGTCAGCAAAAGTGATTTTCGGTTTAATTTGTCCATGTAATGAAGATTATAATTATAGCCAATTAGCAATGATTAGTCACCAATGACCTGGTTTGTGCTGTATGCGATGTGCATTTAGTATTTATTTATTAAATATTTATTTGAGTACTTTACAAACGCTTTCTCAGTTCGAACGGGGCGTATTAGTAATAACTTACAATTAGAAATAATTAACAATTTATTTAAATTTATAGCATATCCACTTTACCGTGTGAACATTACTTTAAAATTATTATATCTTTTATTACAATCAACCACTACCCCATTTTGTCTGTATATAAATCGGATTATGGTAGATTCTTATACTGATGTATTGTATGTATTCGCCTTTACTTTAAATATAAGTAGCGCATTGAAAGAACATGAAGCAAAATGTTTACTTTGCTTGAATCCATCGCTACACTAAGCGGCTTAAAATATTTGTAGCAGTTTTTCAAAATGCGATTTTTCATGCGAAACAAGATGCAACAAATTTCATTTTGTAGTTGTAAGCTTGTTGTTATACGACTACATAGATATAGTCGATAGCCACCCTTTCGTATTTTGACTCGTATTTATTTCCCTTGTCGTATTTGCTTTAGCGTGACTTTATTTGCGAACAACCTTTGAACGTTGCAGACAAGGTTATTTTATACATGTTCGCAAAGTAAAATAGAGTATATTGAAAGTGTTCGAATACATACTCGTCTGATAAAGTTCTACGATTGGATACTCCTGCAAGCGTTATATGCTTTACTCAGATTTAAAGTTATCACAGATTATCACAGATTACTGACGACCTCCTCTAAAAAACCAATTTTGATAAAATCTACAT
This sequence comes from Drosophila micromelanica, assembly GCA_004143825.1. Taxonomy (NCBI): domain Eukaryota; kingdom Metazoa; phylum Arthropoda; class Insecta; order Diptera; family Drosophilidae; genus Drosophila; species Drosophila micromelanica. Next base: position 13,263 of record SCDY01001980.1, on the reverse strand, counting down.
ATTTTGGAGCGTATTGCGTATTGCGCAGTCGGCTATACTCGAGTGCACAGTTCTTACTTACTTGTTTTGACATTTGTGTTGTTGTAATTCTTTTAATGGACAACCAGTTTTATGGCAGTCCATGCTGCAGGCAGTAAAAAGCCTAATGGTGCCGTTGGAGCTTAGCTGCCTGAAAATAAAGTATTTGCCCTGTTTCACGAGCCGAGCAATTTGCGCTATAATAAGGAGTGTTGAGTCGACAACCGCAGGCGTTAAGAAGCCTTCTTAGTTTAGATTTTAGTTTCGTAAATGCGCGTAAGTGTGCCAAGTCGCTAAATCCAAAACAAATTTATCTTGGGTCGCATGTCGATGTTTCCACTACTTCTGGACGACTTGAATGCCGCCAAGCGGCTACAGAAAGCGCTGCTACAACTGGCAGGTAAGTCGGCGAGTTTGTCATTATACTCATTCACGAAGTGAATCGTAAAAACCAATATACTCGCAGCTCCCTACGATAACACGTGTATATTTCCGACAACTTAAAAGATAGTCACCAAGTATGGTATGTAGAGAGCTGCTGACCTTTCCTTGATATACTGGCCACGCCCGCTGTAACGCCCCAGCCAGCCCGCCCCATGGATCGCGAAAGCCTATATTTTCCACAGTTTTAGATCTAGAGAACCCTATTTGTCAAGTAGATTACTGGACCCTATTTGTCAAGTAGATTACTGGACCCCTCCTTTAAATATAGACAAATTTAAAATTTCTAATAACCGATATTATTCAAAATAACAATAATAGTTAAGACCATGAAAGAGTATATCGCAGTCGGTAACGTCTGCCTGCATCTTTCTTACTTGTATTAATATTTAGGCAGCCGGGTGGAGCGAAGTAGCCTGAATATTGCCGGGATGTCGCCAGCCAAGCCCACTTCCAGACAAAAACTATGCGATGAGTGCATTTGAAGGGCGGCCAGCCACAAAGCAACAATATAATGCCCTCCATTTTCATTTCCATTTACATTCACAGGCCGGCTCGGACATTGCTGCGCTGCATGGAGCCAACAACTTCTTAGAGCGCGTCAAGCCCTGGGAGTTAACGGCTGGCGACTTTTTCAAAGCGTTTCCAAATACGCTTTCAAACAATAATCTCTACGACAATGGACGCGCTAACGCTTTGCTGCACTGTGTTGATGCCAATGATGGCTCAGCACACCGGTAGAGTACTCGATAAGCTAAACGTGCCCTGTTTGCAGCACAGCTGGCGTTATTTGTACAAGAGCTTTACCACGGCCAGCACAGACGGTGAGCACAACAATCACCAGCTAGATGGACAGAGCAGTGCACTGTTATTCCAGCTCATTGTAGCGCAGTAGAATAAGCCAACAGAGCAGTAGCAGTCGTATGCCAAGCGAAGCAATCAAAAATGGACCGAAGACGGTAACTAGAATGCCTTGAGATGGCTCGTCCCGTAATTGTAATAAGCTTTAGCCTTACTCGAGTGGTTACTCAACGCATAACTCTCCACTGAATATATCCATTGGGCTGCGCATTGTGACATTTATGAGTTGAGGCTTGTCACACTTAATCTACCCAAGTGGCCCCAAATCAAACTTCAAGCAGTGTACAACTGGGCCCATTATATTTGCAGGCGCTTGCGGAGCGACCCACTTGGCCCTATACTCGTTAAAAAACCACTAAATTATGCGCTAGCAGCGGAACAGTGTCGTACTCCGAAAAAATGATCTGTCTCGCACTCGCATTTCGACCTCATATCAGCGGCCATAGTTACGCATAATTACGCATTTTGAGATAATTAAGATAAGTTTAGGTGGTCAAGCGTTATTAATGAGCCGTTGGGCAAGTGATAAATCAGCTGCATTTCTCTTGGAAAACTGAATATTGTGAGCTAGAAAAACTTTTTTGTTAAAACTGTGCCCAATTGATTTGTTGGCCCACACTATAATACTAAATATAATGTATAATGTATGTAAAAATGTAAAAATTTCATGACTTAACAAGATTATTCAAATTTATTTACAAACCATGGCGGAAGTCTGTAGTATTGACATAGACATGGCTATATCGACTTGGCTTTTAATCACTTTATGGGGTCCTGATGCTTCCTTCAGCTTGTTATATACATTTGCACAACATCATCATATTATTTCAATGGGTTCAGGGTATAAATTACAAGGTGTGTGTTTCTATCTAGAATTTTGAACAGTAGTTGTATTTCTGACAGTTGTAAGAACAGAATCAAATGCAGTAACAGTAACAGGTGTGTACATACCGATACGCTCGTGTGTGATGTTTGTATCTAGAATTCTGGACAGTAGTTGTTTTTTCTGACAGTTGTAAGAACAGAATCCAATGCAGTAACACTGCACTGAATATATATCAAATATTGCTGACTTATTGTCTGAATATGAAATAAAAAATTATGTTTAATCCCAGAGATATTTCTGCTGAGGTTTTTTGCACAATTAGGGAAATTAACTAGCCGCAAGAACTAAGGTGTATGGAAATTGATCAAAAGCGGGGAAATTTTGTTTATAATAGTTTAGCACCATTTAAATGTGAGTTCTAAAAGTCAAATTTCTTAAAGAGTGTTTAAATATTTATTTATTATATTTGTTGTTTAACGACAATAATCATTGGCCTTGGCTTAAATTAAAAATGAAAAATGTTCAAATCAAGATATGTTTTTAGTGATCTTCAGTAGACTGATCTTCTACTGCAGAGTCTCCATCTCACAACGCTTGTTACTTCTTGGCGTAAGCTGAAAAGCTACAGATAAGATCAGAAAGAGCGTGCTAAAACTGGCGACCACTACGTGTTTTTTTTTTGTAACTGCCGACCCTAGCTTTTTGATTCCCAGAAAAATCAGAAATCGTCATTTAATTGGATTTAGAATTAAAAAAAATTTTTCAAAATTTTTCGTAAATAAATTCGTAAATTAAGTACGAATTGTCATATTAGCATTGTTAACAACAGTGTATTTGATACGTGTTTTACAAAATTTGGAAATACTCATTTTAATTTGAAAATACTAATTTTGCTCTGATCTTAAGAGGTTGCGTAAGGTTCCCTAACTTTTTAAAGCATCAATTATTCATGAATTGTATAGTTAGTTTTTAAAGTTCTATTACACAAAACCTACGAGAGGAACAGCTTAACTTTGACTTGTTACCTTTGCATTACAAATTTAATTACGCACACAACTAGGCCAAGCAGTTGGGCAAGTCGATAGAGAGTCAGCAGCAGATGGTCAGTGGTAGGTGTATGATGCGAGGCGCCGTCGTGTGCTGATTGAATTTCAATGCTGCTTAAACTGAAACTTAAGTACTATAGTTGTTGTTGCTGCACTTTGATTAATTGCATATATGTACGTGGATGTTGGTCTGATTGCTTTTGATTGCACTGGATAATTTAATTGCATGTTTGTAATACTCGGCGTATTGGCAATATTATAAATTAATTAGTTAATCCAATCAAACCAGCTATCCTCAGGCTGCCGCGGGTTGGAGTCAGACATCAACCCACAAATTGATTTCCTTTTGATCAGCAAGGGCGCAGCCAAATGGCAGTGCTATCCCTTTAGCTTTTGTGTGCTGCATCCGCTTATAAATGCCAAAAATTTCAAGTGTACCACTTGTATGTGCACATATGTAATCTCATGCAATAACTACTGCTCAACGAGCTGGCAATGCAGCGCTAGAAGCAGCTGCGGGCGGAGCGGATGCAGGACGTGAGTGTCGGCAAGCGAGAGGCGGCCCTCTTGTTCAGCGTTGATTGCTTTGATGCCCACCGCCTTCCAGTTGCCTTGTTTAATATTAAAAAGTATGTTGCGCTCTGATTAAAACTCCTAATGCTGCTCGTGAACTTCAATTTTTGATCTGCCAGCTTCCAGCGGTTTAACCAACATTGTTTTCGTATATTGCGTTTGTGAAATGTTCGTGCTGTTGTCCGGCAGTCTATGCTTATCAACATAATTTTGTGTCTTTCCGAATCAGTTCTAATATTTTTGATAGACCAAACTTGACAAAAATGAACCGATTTTCAAGTCACTACTCTGAATTAAATTTGCAATTACATATGCATATTAAATAAAAAATTAATTTTAAAAATAGTTGGCAATAAAAAAATTAAGTTACTCTTCGAAAAAAAACCAATACTTTTTTATAATTTAGAAATTTTAATTTATATATTTCATTGATGTGGTTGCCACATTTAGTACAAAGAAGTAAAACGATTTCATGGGGGGAGCGACCGAATTAGAGATACCCTGAAAACATACGGCACTTGCAGATTATTGATGTAGAAAAAATTAAATTACTAATGATCAACTAAAGAGGTGAGATGGCTCTAGGCAGAACCGCCTGACTAGCAGATACCTCTTTGCATTTGTACATACACACACAAATTCACACATAATGAGACAAATACACGTCGCTCGCTATAGTCGTTATAAAATTTGCAGGACTTATAAGGAGCATTGAACTGTCTTAATAATGCATATGTATATGTATATGCACGACGCACGCAATTTACTCGGTAGGTGTATGATCGTTATGAAATTTTCAGGACTTATTAGGGGCATTGGGGGGAAATCCGAAGGTATTAACATCCCTTCTGATCAAGAATATATATACTTTATGGGGTCGAAGATGCTTCCTTCCTCCTTCCTGTTACATACATTGCAACAAAACCATTATATTCTGTTTTCCCCATTTTCAGTGGGTCCGGGGTATAAAAAAAAAATATAAATTCCACACTGTCCTATGAGAGATTCGAACCCGCACCCTCCACAAACTTCAGCTTCACTACTCCTAACGGCTGCACAACTCCTTCGATTAACATTGTTGTGATAAAACTCAGATTTACTATGCAAAAAAAAAATTCAAAGAAAAACGCTTGACACAATTTTGCATTTGTATGTATGCGTCCACATGAATACAGAAATTGCTTGTACTGCAGCTTGGCCCCCACTTCGGAAAATAGATTCTTGATTTACTCGTTATCTAAATGTATGATCGTTATGAAATTTTCAGGATTTATTCAGTGCATCATAATGTATGTACAAACCAATTTGCAACACTGTAGTATTTGATTTGCGGTATTAAGATTTGATCGATATTGGGGGCGATTGGGGGGAGGTATCCAAAACCTGAAAGATTTAAATTCTGTGCATGCTTAACGTAAACATAATAACACAACAACAATTTTAGTGGCTCTAGCGTTTATAGTTTGGGAGCTATGCTTAAGAAACCGAGTCAAAACGGCCATAAATATCTATAATAAAAAAACGATTAGAGTTATCGATCTTTTGCAGTAAACTTGATCTGCGTTTGGTATATACGAACTGAATGAGTCGAAGATCAATTTCTAGATTTTGTAGTCTCTGAAATCGGCGTGTTCATATAGACAGACGGACAGTCAGACGAACATGGCTTAATCGACTAAGCTAGTGATGCTGATCAAGAATATTTATACTTTATGAGGTCGGAGTTGCTTCCTTCTGCCTGTTACATACATTTGCACAGGACCATTACACCTCGGTTTTACCCATTTTCAATGAGTTCAGCGTATAAATAGAAACAAGCATTGTGTAACTAATAAGTGGATATGAAAACAGAAATAGTGTTTAACACCCACAGCTGAGCAACGGTACCTTTTGGTGCTGCTGCTGCATGAAACACAGCAAGGGGCTAGCCTACACTTTATATATGTCTAGGATTTTAAGAAATAAAATCAGTTGGAATATACTCATCACGCCGTGCGTTTTTTTTTTATGCACTCCGGCGTACTAGTTTAATACTGCGAGCAATTGCCAGGTCTTACAAACCTGCTCGTCAGTTTAGAACAAATTGATACTGTTCAACATGGTCAAGTTGAAGCTTCGTTTTAAAGAGCACAGTAGGGGCAATTTGAAATGACATTGACATAAAAACAAAGCTTTAATTCAAGTTCTGTAAATAAATCCAATTGATTATTTATTATGTAAGGCAACAATCTGGCGACTTTACGTGAGAGGCAACCAGTATTAAGGAATTGCCCCTCAACAGTTAGCGCTGAGCCGCTTTAAATGGTTTTGTTTGTTTTGCTTTGTTTTGGGTACAAGGATTTATATCCTTGTTTTGGAAAACCAAAACATTTCGGTGCACCATTATATAAGAATAAACAAGTGAGGGATATAGTCGGGAGCGCCTAACTTGAAAATACTTTGAACGCTGCTATCTGTCGTACAAGCAATTCAACCCCTTTGCATTCTTACACACATATACAAATTCACAAACTTACGCAGCATGCACTGCGTATGAAAAGTTAGCTTTTGTAGTTTCCGAAATCGCTGCGTTAACATAGATAGAAAGAGAGGCAGACAGACATGGCTAACCAAATTAGATCGTTGTTCTGATCAAGGATATATATAGTTTATGGGCTCGGAAATGCTTTGTTCTTTGTGTGACATACATTTGCGCAAAACATTATACCCTTTTTACCCATTTTCAATGGGTTCAGAGTATAAAAATAAAAAACAAATCTTAGCGGGCGCAGCAACCATAAATCTCATCAATCAAATAGAATTATGGACATAAAGTTATCGGCTCAACCAAAAGCAGATAACTGAACTGAATTCAACTCAACTGAACACTTGGGTTTCAGCTTTCAGGCTTCGACCCTTTTATTATACTCGTTCACGAAGTGAAAAGAGCATATTGGGTTTGTGCAATGTCCGTCATGCTGTCCGTCCGGATGAACGCAACTGTTTTTAATGCTATTGAAGATAGAGACTTGAAACTTTTTGATATATACTTGTAGTTATCTTCTTCAGACAAGATCGATTATCGCCACACACACCCCACAATACTCTCCCCACCTCCACCCCCCACACAAATTACAAAATACCGAAATTTTTCAAAATAATAATAATAATTAAAAATGTGAACGGGTATAACGCAGTCGGTAACGCCCGTCTGCAACGTTTTTACTTGTTTGGGGCAGTTTTAGTTTATTGTAACAATCTGTTAAAGCCGGCCAGGCTGCTCTACAAGCATGTTAGTATTGTAAAACTTGTGTTGGTTTTTATCTAAATTTTACTTTGCATATTATACTCGATCACCAAGTGAAAGAGTATATTGATTTTATACTCGTTCACGAAGTAAAAGATTATATTGGTGTTGTGCAATGTCCGTCTTGCTGTCCGTCCGTTCTTCAGTCCTTATGAACGCAATGTTGAACTTAGAGAATTGAAATTTTGGATATATATTCGTGTGTACGTGCGTTAAATAATGTGTTAAGAATTTAGGGCTGCGCTCACTGGGGGCGTGGCAAAACGATATAACCTAAAATCTCATATTGTTAAAGTCCACAATTTTAGAGCTAGAGTTACTTGGTATGTAGATAGCTGACGAACTCCCTAAAAGATTGCCACATTTGTTTCCCGGCCCCGCTCACAGAAACGATGTCTCCCACTGTTTTTGTGCTAAATTTCGCCAAATTGCGTATATACAGGAATCCTCCCCCAAAAAATTGAAATTTCTTTTTTTTTTTTTAAATGTGCGGACAGAGGGCTCCCTCTTCCTTTTATTAGGCAGCCTTTTTAGACGGAGCGACCAGCGAAGTCGACCGTCCGGCTCAACAGACAAAACTTGTATCATTACAAGTCCGTCCGTCTGTCTGTATGCACAGGGTTCAGGGTATTGGGCGGCCCCGACTAGAGCCTTTTCATTTGTTTCGAATGGCTTATTTGAATTTTAACACAACAAAATCAAGTGGAAGTATGGCGTAGCTGGTAAGAATTGTGCCACATTAGCCGAAGGGTCGGCGGTTCGAGCTCGCATTGGGACAATGTCGAACTTATCTTTTTTTCTCGTTGCGAAGTTTAAAGGCCAGTTTTGTTTGAAAGCTTTGGATTGAGTTACTTATATATTTGTTGATTGTTTTTCGATGCGTTGTTCGGCATTTCAGTTGTGCTTTCATTTGTCGATTAAGCTTCCTGTGTCAATATTGTTAAAGGCTTGTTAAAAAGAAAACTTTGCAAACTCAAGTTCTTTTCGCATTTTTGAGCGGAAAGTCACTAATATTTGGTAATGCGAGCAACTAACAGTGGGTTCACTTAAGCATGTGGTGATTGGATGCCTAAGTATGTACGCCCAGGCCCAGGCTACTCGATGACGTTAATGGTTTGTGATAATAGCCAGACGGCCTGCTGGCGCTGACTGACATTTGTGTGTTGGAAAATTTAAAAAATGTTGCTAACGTCAAGTGCAATTTGAAGGACGCCAGTTGCTATTAACGGCAATATTTTCGCGTGCCTCCTGACAGCAGATTCTTGGTAATAAAACTTCTAACGCTGTTGGGTAACCCAATCCACTGGAAAAGTTGATGATGTCGATATTTTAAAAAGTTGTTGCGAATTTAGCTGAGGCACTTGAAGAACTGGAGTTTTGGCTAATTAACAAACACATTTACAATCGGCGTTTTCGGTGGCGTAGGACTTTAATATACTTTAAAACTAAATGTACGTTAAGTTGAAAGTTCATTTAAATTATGCATGAAGTGTATGCAAAAGTTTTTAGTAATTGATAAATTAAATATGGTAAGGCAACGTCCTTATGGATGTGTGTGTGTGTGTAAAACAAAGCATGATTAATGTTGTGTGTTGCCGCCAATGTATATATGTATAATTTCGGTTAGCAAATAACAAACATCAGTACGAGCGATAGCCAGAGACGGACCCCAGCCAGAACATGAGAAATTAAGATAAATAGCGTTTAAAATGTTGCTGTTGCTTCTGAACTAAGTCAAAATTTATTACACGCTCGAGTGAAGCACTGAATGCAGACATGTTCTTACTGTTCTTTCGCTCCGCCATTTAATACCTTTAATCCATTGAAAATGAGCAAAAAGGGCAATAGCCAGAAGGAGGCATCTCCGACCACATAAAGTAACAACATATTCTTGATCAGGACGACGAGCTGAGTTGAAACTACAAAAGCTAGAAAGCTGACATTGGTCTCATTCAGTTCGTAAATATCAGACGCAGAACAAGTTTATCATTTTTTTCGATAACCTACTCCGTTTTATTAATATCGATAAAAATCGATAACAACCTTTCTTTTTCTTACAATATCTGGGATACTATAAGAGCTCTTGGCAACAAAATTGGAGCGTTATGTTTGCGTAAACTAGTCGCAGATTTTAATGCCCTTGGATTTTGGATACTTTTCTCCAATCGGGTTGAAATGTTTATGAAGCCAGAACCCAAGGCTCAGGGTATATTCTATTCGGGCGCCCCAGACTAGAGACATCATACTTGTTTCTACATGTGTAGGATATCACTCATTGCCAATTGCCAATTGGTAACTTCATAACTTTTAGTGTACTCGTCATGGGTGAACTCGACAAGACCTAAAACCCTTTGTGAAAGAATCGTCCACTTAGTGCTGACTTTCGGCTCGTTAGCAGGAACCTCTCGAGATTGCAGGCCTGAGCCAAACACACAAACAAACGATAATGAGCCTTATTAAGCAAAGATGCCTGTGGCAATGACTGCTTGTTAGCTGCATCGCATTTAAATTGGGCACGAGGCAAGTGCAAGTTTGAAAGACAATCGTCAGAGTGATATAGTCGTTATCGTTGGTCGTTGCTGCTGCAACTTTAATACTGCAGGAGAAAAAGCAATTAACCCTGAGCCACAAATTTCCTGCAAGGGCCTGCAAGTATGCGACACAATTTTGAAGGCTTTGACTAGCTCAGTCAGTCAGGTGGTTAGTCGGTAAAGCATTGCGGTTGCCTTCAATGATGCAGACAAAATGTTCAAATTGGTTTTACGCGTCAAAGCAAGCGTGAAAATGTTGCCAATACCCGAAGTTTTGTGGGGCCAGGTTTGATGCGCTTCTAACCCGGGTTGCACATATGAATAATATGCCAAACTTAAATAATTACTAAAATAATTACTAAAATATATAAAAAAAAAAACATTTTATGATACGTTTTGACTAGTTTTGGCTTATTTCATTTTTAAGCCCTGAACCCATTGAAAATGGTAAAAATAGTATAATGGTTTTGTGCAAATGTATGTAACAGGCAGAAGGAGGCATTTCCGACCATATATGGAATATATATATTCTAGATCAAGATGACAAGCTGAGTTGATTTAGCCATGTCCGTCTATCCGTCCGCCAGTCTGTCGGTCTGTATGAACGAAACAATCTCGAAAACTACAAAAGCTAGAAAGCTGATCTTGGTCTCACTCAGTTCGTAAATATCATATGCGGAACAAGTTTTTCATTTTGTTTTTTTCGATAACTTGCTCGGTTTTAATTATATTGATACAAATCAATAGCAACCTTTTGCTTTCTTAGAATGTCTCAGAATCTATGCTAGAGGCAACAAATTTGTTTTTGTATGTCAGACGCAGATTTTGATAACTCTGGATCAATCAATCAATCAACCAATCACCCCAATATAAAGAGGTGATTGGTTGATTGATTGCTCTAAGATTAAGATTGCTCTGGTCGGGACCTCCCGACTAAGAGATACCCTGAACCCTAACACATACACACAAACTCTCGGCACTTAATGAGTATTGAGGTGGTTAGAAATTAAAAAGAAAAATTTAATCAGCAATTACCAACGAAAAAAATTGATCCCGTAACCAACAGCTTCAATTGCAAATCAAATAATACAGAATTGTAAATTAGCTTGGCTGCTCAAGTGCTGCGCTGGCACAGTGTTTTCTATTTTAAGTATCAATAATTATTATTATTAGTATTTATCGTGCTTATGACAAAAGTAGAATTTTGTTAGCGTGAGATTAAAAGGAAATGTGGTGCAGTCCATAAGAGTTGTGCAGCTGAAGCTGAGGGTCAGCTGTTCGACTCCCGGTGTGGAATATTTCTTCATTCGTTGGTAATTATTAATACAATTTTTTTTTAATTTTTAACCACCTCAATTCTCAGCTCCTAGTCGGGCGGTCCCGACGAGGGCAATCTTATTTGTTAAATAAAGATATGTTCTGTAAGCTAAAAATTCATATGGGTAACGTTTATAAAATTAAATAGTTGTTTTTGGAAGTTATAATATATAATAACATGTTATTCAACATTTATTGATTTTATTTATTAACTCGCCATAGAGCAATACACTTGAGGCTAGAGATGATTGATGTTGGTCGTTGGACACATTAATCAACAAGGTTTAAGCTTTAGCGATAGTATGATTGATTTTCTACCGTACGATACAGAAGCCACAATTTTGGGTACTAGTTACCTGTAAAAGTTCTTTATACATAGCAATTTAACTTGCAAAAATGTTCATTTGATTTTACGTGCAATGCAAGTTAACTTTAACTGGCAAAGCGACCTACGTCCAAGGGTTTTTAATGGCTCAAAGTACATAATGCTGTGACTGACTGCATAACAAATAGCTGTGGTGGTGCTGGTGGCTGCTGTGTTGCAGTGGTTTTTGGTACTCAAAGACAACACGGAATGAACTTTTTCGACACAACGCCAAGCTGGCTCCACTTGCCGCAGTGTTCTTAAATTTGACGTGTTCTTGTTATTTTTTCTGCTCTAGCAACGACCTTTTGATGTTTTTCTTGCTGGTCAACTCCACTGCCTAAAGATATTTTAAAGTGATTGGCTTTTATGTCAATATAGAACTTACTGCCTTTCGTTCATGTTGAGCTTGTTTTTATACTCGTTCACGAAGTGAAAAGAGTATATTGGGTTTGTGCAATGTCCGTTATGCTGTCCGTCTGTCCGGACAAACGCAACTTTCGGCGCTATTGAAGATTGAGACTTGAAACTTCTTCAAACAAAGTGCTAAGATTTAAGTGCCACGCCCACTGGAAGGCTGGCAATACGATAACATGTCGATACATGTCAGATAGCAAATCGAAAAAAGTGAATATTTCCCACAATTTTAAAGATAGAGCCACCAAAGATTGCACCTTTGATATTCTGGCCACGCCCACTAAAACGCCCCCTAGCGCCCCGCCCTACAAAATTGGAAATGCCCATACCTCCCACAGTTTTTGAGCTAGGGTCTCCAAATGTGAGATTTGTATTACTGGAATGCTCCCCCAAACATCACAAAAACAATTTTTTTGCCACGCCTCTTCCCGCCTCCGTAATCACAAAAACCTCCACCCCCACACAATTACTAAATACCAAAATTTTTCAAAATAATAATAATAATTAAGAACGCGAACGATTGCAACGTTTTGTACTTGTTTTATTTCCGCTTTAGTAATTTTTATTACACTCGATCACGAAGTGAAAAGAGTATATTGGGTTTGCGCACTGTTCAGCTTATTGTCCGTCATTCTCGCCGCTATTAAAGCTAGAAACTTGGAATTCTGGATATATATTCGTGTGTACTTGCTTCAGATAAATAGTGGGATTTTGTGGAGCACCTATGGAGGGCGGGACATACCGATAACAGCGGAAGTCGATAAAATCCATAATTTTAAGTCGATAAAATCCATAATTTTAAACCTGGCTTTGCAGGAATGCTCCCCCTAACATCAAAAACAATTGGCCACTCTCCCTCCTGCCATGGTAATCTCATATACCTGACTGCTCCAATCGATAACGTCTGTATAAATCCGACAATAAGGATAGAGTTACCAAATTTAGTTTTTGGTGACCTCCCCAGTCGGTCACGCCCCACTGCAACATTTTTACTTGATTTTTCCTTTTGGTGCTTGGTATTGTCTTACAACTTGAGTGCCCCAATAAAAAACAAGTGAGAAGGCTCTAGTGTGGGCCGCCCGACTAGGAGATACCCTGAACCCTGTCTATATTAACATTTCAACCGTATGCATTTATACATACATACACAAATTCACAAAAGCACACATACACACACACTGATGCATGCAGCACGCACTTTACTAGGTTTTTGCGCTTGGCCCCACTATGAAAACGAAATCCTTGTTGTTTTCTAAACGAAATGTATGATCGTTATGAAATTTTCAGGACTTATTAGGGACATCAAAATCTATGTACAAACCAATTTGCAGGTGTGTAGTATTTGATTTGCGATTTTTTTGGTTTTATCGATATTGAGGGCGATTGGGGGGAATTCTGGATATATATTCATGTGTACTTGCTTCAGATAAATAGTGGGATTTTGTGGAGCACCTATGGAGGGCGGGACATACCGATAACAGCGCAAGTCGATAAAATCCATAATTTTAAACCTGGCTTTGCAGGAATGCTCCCCCTAACATCAAAAACAATTGGCCACTCTCCCTCCTGCCATGGTAATCTCA